>JAFVLL020040909.1:0-10181 GCA_021397915.2 Tor tambroides
ATTAAAGCGCCTCCTGCTGGCAGAGAATGAATTTGCATTTTTAATAAGTCCGTCTGATTTACTTAGCAAACATATTTTGCTTGTTATCAAAAAAATAATCTACTCTAAAGGGACTTAGCTGTTGTTATTGATTCTATTTGGATGTCTACCGGAAGTTAAGTTAGGGCCACAAAAGCGCGCATGCGCAGTAACGTTTGTTTATGTTGTTGCCGTTGAAACCGTCTATAGACTTGGGATTTCACATTTTCACTCTCTCAAACGCATTCTTTCCTCACTTTCTCTTTTTCTGCAACTTGTGTGAATGTGTGAATGCGTGTGTTCACGTGTTAGATTTTATGTCTTAGATTTATCCAATAAAGCCTTATTTATATTGAAAAGAGAATTGTGTTTTGTGCTTACAAATTAATTAATAGTGTTTTCACAATATTTTGCATATTAATATCCATGCAGAGTTGATGTTGTACGGCTCATTCAATGAATCGCTGACCGATTCAGTGATCAGCCATAAAACAGTGATTCTGTCCAAATTCCCAATAAAATCATAAATGATTCCCTTTGAGCTAAATTGACCTGTTTCCCTTACAACTCTTTATAATGAGCAGGAAGGGGAGGAAGAGGAAGGAGTCACTTTGATAGGAGTTGTGTGTGTGATAGGTCTCACCGTGGCAGTAGCTGTGGATGGGCTGATGGTCTGTCCGGTTTGAAGCTGGATGTGCTGATGTGCTGTAGGGTGGAAGTATCTGCACTTTTCTCTGTTGCAGTTCCCCCTCACATGGTCCATACACACGGTCACTGTGTTATCAGCGCTGTCAATCATTGTGCTGTCAGTGGGGTGAGCGAATCGACAGTCTGTCTCTCTTCTGCAGCAGCTGCCCCGCTGAAATTCCCTACACACCTTCACAAACACAGATAAACATCAACAGCTCTGAGATTCCTCTGGAAATCATAAACCTCCATAGAAAAGCTTCATCAAACTAAACAGAGGCAATATTACAATTTATTTCAAATACTGCATATATCATTAGAGAATCTGTTAACCTGCTCATAACTGATAATATGGCTGCACAAAACAAAAGCTTATATTTATATTTTGAAGGAGGGTTAAGTGTTAAGTTTTCAGCAGACTATATACTATTGTGTTTTTATTAATATTTTGAATTATCTTTTATTTTTATATATTTTATTTGTCATCTTATAGGGATAGTTCACCAAAAAATGAAAATTACCCCATGATTTGCTTACCCTCAAGCCATCCTAGGTGTATATGACTTTCTTCTTTCAGACAAATATTGGATTAATAATAAAAAAAGTTCTGGCTCTTCCAAGCTTTATAGAGATTACAGTTTATAAAGTTTTAAATATTGATATTTTTCTTACACATATGCATTGATTCACTTCAGAATGCTTTTTTAGTTTTTTTAGTTTTTAATTATTTCCAATTTTTAGTACTTCAATTTAAACGTTTTTTAGTAACATGCCATAGCAACATTTTTTTTTCCATTTAGTTTTTCATCTAATATTTATATTTAATTTTATTTCAGCTCATTTTTAATAACAAAATGTCTTTAATAGTTTTAGTTAACATTAATAATACTGCTGATTTTTGCCATGCATTTTTGTAGTTTATAATAAATGACTCAATAAAAGGTTAAAAGTGTATTTAATATTAGGTTGCTAGCTAACAGCTACCATATGAACAAACAAGCAACAAACCCAAATCAACTACAACACTACATTTACACTGTTTTATTAACCTAAAATTCCTTATCAATTAAAATCACATTTACTAGATGATAAAGAGGAACACAAATGGCTCTCATGGATGCAAACAGGAATTACAGATACCCAGTCAAGCCAACAGGCTCATACACATGACAGTATTCACTGTTTGTTGTCCTTGTAAACCAAATTGCTTAAAAACATACTTAACTGTGTCTTTTGAAATTGGCATGGAACAAACTATGTTTATGTTTATGTTTAGTGGTGGGGTTGGTGGATAGAAAATATGATTTGCTCAGTATAAAACCTATGGAGAATCCCCGTAAACCACATATACAGGTATGTGTGTGTGTTGTTTTTATTGAATTATACCTCCATTTTGTCAGAGTGCAGCACCTTCTGATGAGAGGCGTCAGAGGTCTGTACTATTACCCGAGGGGCAGAGGGAAGGATGACTTGATGGTTAACAGGAAGCATTTCCGTGGTCAACAGGCCAATCCCATGAGAGACAGGTGTGACAAAGGGGGCGTGGCTGATCCCAGTCCCCGCCCCCAAACTCTGAGTGACAGGAAATGAGGCGTGCAATGACAGCACAACGTACAATTTGACCAAAAATGTTTCATTTGTTTACAAGAGTGGAGTTGAAGGTACAACGGTTATGTCTGACTAAATAGACTGTTTTGCATATTTGAAGGAGGAGCAAAAATGTAATAAATGGGCGGGGGTAAATATTGGGAGGGGTTTACCACAGAAGGCAGGCAGGATCCAGGCAGCACAAAATGCATTTGCTGCAACATTGTAGCCATTTTTTGTTGAATCAGATTATTTCTTCCAGTAATCTCAAGATGAGCCTTGAGGTGAGACGGAGGGTGAAGATATTTACAGCTTTCTCTGAAACATCTACCCTAAAAGCAAACACAAACAAATTAACATATACTTCACCTTGTGAAAAAGCATACTTAATTGTACTGAATGTGCACTAGTAGTGTACTTCAAATCTTAAAAGAGTACAAAAACAGTACTTGCAGACAATATAATATTAATAAAATAAAAAGCCACTCAAGTGAACTTAAACAGAGACATTTCCATGACTGTTTCTTAACATACTTTTAAAAAGTGCACTTTTTAATAATGTCAAATTAAAAGTTTCACTTCAAAATATATTTTAAATCATTGTTTTAATATTAATAATGATAATAGTGTTATTCCGTGTAACAATTAAAGTTAAGGAATTTTATGTACTAAATCACAGCTTCATCATTATAAATGTGTAATTACATATTTGAATACATGACAAAGTTTCAATAAAAATGACAAAATATATTTTAGTTTATCATAAATGCTCATCAGTACACTCAGCGGTACATTTTAAACATATTTCATAACAAGAAAAGTAATTATGAAATTTCATATAAAGATGTACTTATACTTAAATGTGTCAAAAAACATTCTAAAGTCTACCTGATCTCATGATGAAAACGTACCTCTGGGAACTTTTTTTGCAAGATGTTAAATTCGTACCAATAAGTACATATCACTGCAGTTTCCAACAGAAATGAACACTAGAGGTGGTATGATTACAGCTCCAAATGTTTCGCTTTCCAAATGTAACAAGCTTTGCTCTGTAGCTCAGCAGCACGGAATTGGACTTAGGATGCGGAATCCTTGGATACGAATCCTGTCCAAAACATGACTCACAATGAAAGAGCTGAGAGATCGAAAAACAAGCAAAAAGGGCATGCTTGCAAATGCGTTTTTATGTCACATTCGCTTTTGTTTTTACTATCAGGTATGATTAGGTGTAGTGCAGATGGTAGGTTATTTTAAAACATCACAGAGCATTAGACTTACAGCGCCGCTCAATGGACATTTCAAGTCAGAACTGCGGTGACATCTACAAAACCAACGTCACATAAAACATACCAAATGTACGTTCATCTGTTCCAGGAAAACAAACGAACACTCTTTTAGCACCACTCAGTGGACATTTCACATCGAATATGTCACGAAACGTACATGGAGGTACGTATTTCAGTACCGAGGTACATTTTCGTCATGAGACCAGGTTGTCTAATATTCAGCTAACTGCATTTAATATAAATTTCAACTATAATACATCTTCATTTAATTGCAAATAACATGCAATTAATCATCCATAAACATTACATTCAGTTCACACTTAAGTATATTCTTTTTAAAGAAATATTGTTTATTATTTTTGTAATAAATACTCTTAACAATTTCCAGTAACACTTTATTTTAAGGTGTCCTTGTTACACATGTTACACGTACTTACTATTATAATAACAATTAATTATGCATAATTACATGCAGGTAACCCTAAGCCAAACCCTAATCCTAACCATATAGTAAGTACATGTAGTTAATTAATACTGCTCAGTACTTAAATGTATAATTACACTGTAACAAGGACACCTTTAAATAAAGTGTAACCCAGTTTCCTTATTATCACTGTATCTCAACTAAAGTTAACACTTGCTTTAAAATCATTCAATGTGATAACAAATTTACACAGTAGTATTTTATATCTGTTTGTCTAGAGAGGATTGATTTGTTTATGTGATACGCTTCCTATGATGCCATCCTAAAGTTACTGTAAATTTTAAGCCTAAATACTGTGGCTGATATATAGAGTAATGAAAGTTAGATGGAGAAAACTGGAATGAGTCACTTACAACTCAATTCATTAAAACTCAAGTTCACTAGACAATGACTCATGATATCCTCCAATTTAGAATTTGATGTGAATGGATATGTAATGTGATTGAGTATTACAGTATTTGTTCCTGTGAATGGACTTCATTACCTTGAGGAAGTCAAAGCATGCGATGACGCGGCCGTTGACGACGTGGCAGCTCTTGGGTGGGTGTGCGAATTTACACTCTGTGTCTTTGCGTGAGCAGCTGCCTCTCTGAAACTGCCGACACACCTCCAGCGTGAGCCACTTAACATCACGCACAGCCGGCAATGCCACTGACATTTTACCCACAATGCCTCAGAAACCGTGGTGCTGTGGTGTAGAGTCACTGGTGGTAAATACAGAGGAGATTGTTGAGAAGATGTCAATCACGCAGCAGTGTAACAGCCATACTGTCAATCCAACATGTTTGACAGTGCTCAAAAGTATAGAGGAAATGATGGAGGAATGATGTGTGTGTTGAAGGAATGGGGAAACGAGTATGCATTCGAAACAAGAGCTTCTATGCTTTAGGATGTTTGTTCTGAAGGGAATCTGTAAAGGGAAACAAAGAAGATGCGTCTAATCAGCTTATCAGCTCTCAAAATATAAGCTTACTGCCAAATTCATTTCCTGTTTGGATCCTGTTTTTCTCACTAATACCAACTAGAAACAATTAAATAATCAGTTAGTAGATGCAAAGTGACTTACAAATGAGAAGAAGCACAAGCAATTCATTAAAGGAGTCAACAATATTAGCAGGACTGTATTGAATTACAAGTAAACTAATTAAAAATACTGACTCATACTCAAACACATTTCCTTAAGAAACAGACCAGCATACCTGCTCACCAGCATATATGTGTTTATTTCTTTAGCTTTTTAATTAGCTTAACCAGCTTCAACAGTTAGGTTTTGCAGGTTGACTCGCACACAAAACCAGCATAAACCAGCCTGAACGATGCAGCTTGAAGACTCATTCTGGTCTAAGCAGGAACCACAACGCCTATAGCTTTATCACTGGGGTTGCCATCACCTTAATTCAGAGCTATGACTTTGATTAATCACATCTGCTTATAATTTCCTCTGAGTCATGCCATCATCATCAATTACTTACTCTATGAAACCTTTCCTATTTTGTCTTGCTCCAAAACTGAACATTTTTTCATATGCCTTTTTTGTAATTACTATTGTAATATGTGTTTCTTTACTGACTTTTACACTCTCAGAAAAAAGGTACAAAGCTGTCACTGGGGTGGTACTCTAGGATACAATAGCTAAATGTACATCTTTGTTCCTTATTTATCCATAAATGGTGCATAAAGGTGCTTTTAACAATCGAAGAGTTCCAATGCAAAACCCTCTAAAAGCCATCTTGGTCAAAAATGAGATAATGATGCTAAGTGAATGCTCTCCACACATAGTATACAGGTGCTGGTCATATAATTAGAATATCATCAAAAAGTTGATTTATTTCACTAATTCCATTCAAAAAGTGAAACTTGTATAATGTATACATTCATTCCACACAGACTGATATATTTCAAGTGTTTATTTCTTTTAATTTTGATGATTATAACTGACAACTAATGAAAACCCCAAATTCAGTATCTCAGAAAATTAGAATATTACTTAAGACCAATACAAAGAAAGGATTTTTAGAAATATTGGCCAACTGAAAAGTATGAACATGAAAAGTATGAGCATGTACAGCACTCAATACTTAGTTGGGGCTCCTTTTGCCTGAATTATTGCAGCAATGCGGCGTGGCATGGAGTCGATCAGTCTGTGGCACTGCTCAGGTGTTATGAGAGCCCAGGTTGCTCTGATAGTGGCCTTCAGCTCTTCTGCATTGTTGGGTCTGGCAGTATATCGATCTTTCATTGCAGTACCCCAGTTAGATTTTCTATGGGGTTAAGGTCAGGCAGTTTGCTCGCCAATTAAGCAGAACAGGGATACCATATGGTCCTTAAAACCAGGTACTGGTAGCTTTGGCACTGTGTGCAGGTGCCAAGTCCTGTTGGAAAATGAAATCTGCATCTTACAAAGTTGGTCAGCAGCAGGAAGCATGAAGTGCTCTAAAACTTGCTGGTATACGGCTGTGTTGACCTTGGACTCAGAAATCACAGTGGACCAACACCAGCAGATGACATGGCACCCCCAAACCATCACTGACTGTGGAAACTTTACACTGACCTCAAGCAACGGGATTCTGTGCCTCTCCTCTCTTCCTCCAGACTCTGGGACCCTGATTTCCAAAGGACTTACTTTCATCAGAGAATACTAACTTTGGACCACTCAGCAGCAGTCCAGTCTTTTTGTCTTTAGCCCAGGCGAGACGCTTCTGACGCTGTCTGCTGTTCAAGAGTGGCTTGACACAAGGACAGCTGAAACCCATGTCTTGCATACGTCTGTGCTGGTGGTTCTTGAAGCACTGACTCCAGCTGCAGTCCACTCTTTGTGAATCTCCCCACATTTTTGAATGGGTTTTGTTTCACAATCCTCTCCAGGGTGCGTGTGTTGGTCCCTATTGCTTGTACACTTTTTCTACCACATATTTTCCTTCCCTTCGCCTCTCTATTAATGTGCTTGGACACAGAGCTCTGTGAACAGCCAGCCTCTTTTGCAATGACTTTTTGTCTTGCCCTCCTTGTGCAAGGTGTCAATGGTCGTCTTTTGGACAACTGTCAAGTCAGCAGTCTTCCCCATGATTGTGTAGCCTACAGAACTAGACTGAGAGACCATTTAAAGGCCTTTGCAGGTGTTTTGAGTTAATTAGCTGATTAGAGTGTGGCACCAGGTGTCTTCAATATTGAACCTTTTCACAATATTCTAATTTTCTGAGATACTGAATTTGGGGTTTTCATTAGTTGTCAGTTATAATCATCAAAATTAAAAGAAATAAACACTTGAAATATATCAGTCTGTGTGGAATGAATGTATACATTATACAAGTTTCACTTTTTGAATGGAATTAGTGAAATAAATCAACTTTTTGATGATATACTAATTATATGACCAGCACCTGTATGTTCATCAAGTACTTTCACTTTAAATGCGCTAAATCCCAGACTTAACCCATTCAGAAGTACCAGTACTTACTTAGAAACCTATATATAGTAGCCAGAAAGAAATGCTAATTTTAAAGAAAAACGTCAGATGTACTTAGAGGCTTTTGCATATGAACTCTTTAATCTTTTGTAGTGTGTTAAAGAAGTACGCTTATTTTTGATGTGTTGACTAACACACTAAAGCACATGTAAAGTACTTTATTATTATTCCTATTAATAATAATTTCAGCATGTTATTCAATATTACATTTAAGGATATTATATTTTAAATATACTAAACTCCAGCATCGTTATAAATGTGTAATTACAAATATATGAAATAACAACGACAATAAAGATATAAGGTACTTAAGCACTACTAAGTTAATCTGTTATGACATTTAATATAAACTTAAACTATAACCTATAATACATTTTCATTTTATTTGTTACTACTATCTGTTCTTCAAGGCTAAAGGTCTTTTTTAAGACTAAAGGTATTATATATATATATATATATATATATATATATATATATATATATAAAGGTATAGAGGTATTTTTATTTATGTGCATTCATTTTAGGATTTGTGTTTCAGTAGATTGTGCTGAGTGTATTGTCAACAGATTCATGTCAGGACATCATTTACACCATTAAAAAAATATATAAAGTTCTCCTTTCGCAGTTCATTTGGTTATTTTGGTGACTTTGTAAACAAATCACTAAGGTTTTTTTTGTCATGTAGTCTTTGTCAGATATTATTATGTACATTTATAATAAAGTGATGCATAATGCCAGTATTTGTCATGCGTTACCGCCTGGACTATGATCTTTGTGAAATATTCATTCATGAGAGTTTGTAAACAGAAGATGTCGATCTTCTGTTCAGAATGATTCCATAAAGCTTAATTAAAATTACATCCTTTATATTGGATAAGCTGCATAACATTACATATTAAAGTATAAAAGAATAACGTAGAAAATCAAGCCTGATCACCTTATGACTGATCTATAGCCAGATGCCTACGAGGAAAACAACACGACCGCGTTTCCCTCACTTTCAACACCTGACAGCTGGATGTTCATCACAATAGACCTATTAAAAATCACAAACGGATCATTCTGTTGTCAATCTATGTTATACTATACAACAGATGACGAAGCGTATATTTACCTGCTGTTGCAGTGATGTTTCTCCCCGCAGGTGCTGCTTGGTTTGATCCGCGCGAATGTCACTCGTTGCCAAAGCAACAGTGATAGCCTACTGTTGGAAGAAAAGATGAAGAAAAAAGAGAGAGATGGAAGAAAAGAGAGGGAGACAGAGAAAATAATAGACCTAAAGCAATAAAGTCATTTTTAAGTTACCGTTAAAACCATAATACCAGATACCCTTATTAATGGAAAAGATTTACAACTAAGATTAAAGAACGAAAAAAAGAATAAAAACACATAAAACGGTTTCCTTTTACATCCTTAAAATTTCCGATCGTGGCCCACAAAATCACTGTATAAAGCATTTTTATTGTCGTTTTTATAAGTTCATAAACAGCTGCTACCTCTTACAGCCACTAGAGAGAGACAGCTGTTCAGTGTATGGCTTCATTTCATGTCATGTGACTGGTGCTCTTAAAAGACACAAATGTATGTTTAAAATAAATAAATAATAGTGTACTGTAGTCTGTGTCGATTAATGAGGGTAATTTATTTTGTGCTCAGACAATGAGAAGAGAGATTAAGATACTTTCAGAATTACTGCTATATTCATCAAGGCAGGACTAAAAGGACAGGATAGAAATCTGCACTGTACAGACAGTAACCCTACTGTCACTTGACACAGAGTGATATACTAGCATCATAGTACTGATCTGTTGAGATATGTGCTTACTGATACACAACCTAAAGAGACCATAAACATTAGAACATTTAGGGTTTTACAACATCGTTTCCAAGAATTCATTCTGTCTTTTAAACAGAGATTTGATAACTTTATTGCCCTAAAAATAATGAAATAATCATCTCTTTAAGAACCTGGCTACAGTATAAGGGAGTGAAAAATAAGTATTATTTGGTAGTGTATAGCTATAAAAATGGGAAGTTCAGACAATGAAGAACCATCCTCATAATTGTGACTTACACACAAAACAACAGTAGAATGAAGCAACAGCTTAAACATGAAACAACAGTCCTCAACTGTCTGCATGAATGAACAGGACTGGTCAGAATTCGGCCCTAACAGTTATAAAACAAATCTTGTTAAAATGGGGATAGCACTGCTTTAATATTCACTTATGAATCCCTGCAGTGCAACTGCAGTGAATTGTACAGAGTGGATTATTAACACTACTGTGAATAAAATAAACAGAAACATAGAACAAATATATATATATACACAGTGCCCTCCGTAAGTATTGGAACAGTAAAGACAAAATTGCTCTGTTGGCTGTGGAGTGAAGACATTTACAAATATGATTAAAAGATGAATATGAGACAAAACTACAGAATGTCACATTTTATTATTAGCCGTTTCAACACATACATGTTTTACCAAATAAAAAGAACAGCATTTTTAGAGTTCATCCTACTCATTGATATGAGCATAAGTATTGGGACAGTTGAACATAAAGCAGATATAAAAGATTAAAAGCTATTATTTAGTTGCAGATCCCTTGTGCACAATCACAGCAGTGAGTCTGTGACCCATAGACATCACCAG
>JAFVLL020040910.1:0-18948 GCA_021397915.2 Tor tambroides
GGGCATCTAGCGAAAACAAGCATACACACCACTCTTGCAGTGGTGCTGTGCAGAGAACGGGCGGAAAATTTGCTGGGAACTACTGCTACTGATGGACCTGTCTCTCTCCTTCCATTCAGGGGCGGCGTTTCCGTATGGCAGAGTATGGCAGTTGCCATACCCTAGCCCAGTCAGGTGTGCCACGAAAAATTATCCAAACTTCATATCTCTATTATAATTTGTTATTATTATTTTAAATCAGAGGGTTTTAAAAATGTTTAACCAATGATAAGTATTAAAAAGAGCTTGTCAGTAAAACTTCGTAACACCATTAGATCATCTCTCAGCGAAACCTAGTAACTTCACCCTGCCTCCTTTCAGATTGACGTGCCACGCACAGCCTGGAGGAGACAGATCTCCGCTTTTTCGCAATGAAAGTGTAAATAAATAACTGATGTTTAAATAGTACAGCATTTTCTTTACTCAAACACTATGTCTGTAAAGGCTAATGTTTTTGTGTGCTTGGAGAGCGGAGAAGAAGTAGGTTATTTGCCGTCTAGCCAATATAGCCTACTTTGTACATTTTAAATATCATGTGCATGAGCGCTTAATTTGAGATTTTGGCCAAGTGTATTAAACAACAAGAAAAACTAAGTGCCCATATAGCTACAATAAACGTTAGATAACCTGTAAAAGTTGATGAAAGCGTTTAATGTGATGCACTTGTTGCAGTTACAGCCGTTCTAATGACAGACTAACACTCCATCTCCATCATTCGCTGGTCAAAAACCTTGTTAATTCCATTTGAACGTGAATTTCATATAATGTTAAGTGCATTAAGTGCACACTGATCAGTAAAGTCTGATACAATACCAATGCTGACGACGCAGTGTTGTTTAAACTATTGAATTTTTTCCCCTTCTATCTTTTTATTTATAACTCCCGCCCGCTCCCGCCATACCCTATGATTTTGTGAAATGCCGCCACTGCTTCCATTCATAGCGAAAACACTTAAACGAGTTGTTTTCAACCAGTTATCATTATTTTTTTTCTCAGAACAAGCAGCTGGATGTTAACAAATCAGGTTTCAAAAGTGGCCATTCAACTGAGACTGCATTACTGTTGGTCACTGAATCCCTAAGGATTGCAAAAGGTACTTCCAAAAAATCAGTTCTCATTCTGCTGGATCTATCTGCCACCTTTGACACTGTGAATCATCAGATTCTTCTGTCCACCCTATCATTACTGGGCATCACAGGAACTCCAATTCACTGGTTTGAACCTTATCTCACAGGTTGGTCTTTCAGGGTTGCCTGGTGAGGGGAGGTATCCTAAGCACATCAATTGGTCATGGAGGTTCCTCAGGGATCAGTTCTTGGACCCCTCCTCTTTGCCATGTACACTACATCACTGGGATTCATCATACAAGCACATGGTTTCTCCTAACATTGCTTTGCTGATGACACACATCTCTATCTTTCATTTCAACCAGATGACCCAACGGTAGCTGCATGGTGATGTCCAGGTGGACATCTCGGCATGGATGAAGGAACATCCCCTGCAGCTCAACCTGGCAAAGACTGAGCTTCTTGTATTCGCTGCCTCTCCGACTCTACAGCATGTCACTATCCAGCTAGGTTCAGCAACAATTACCCTATCAAGTTTGGTCAGAAATCTCAGAGTAATCTTTGATGACCAGCTGACCTTCAAACGCCATATTGCAAAGACAGTTTGATCATGCAAGTTTGCATTGCACAACATTAGAAAGATCAGGCCCTTCCTAATGGAACATGCTGCACAACGTCTTGTCCAGGCCCTTGTCATTTCTAGGCTGGACTACTGCAAACCTCTACAAATGATATAGAATGCAGCTACACGACTGGTCTTCAACGAGCCCAAAAGGGCCCACGTAACACCTCTCTTTATTTCCCTGCACTGGCTACAGGTTGCGGCTCATGTCAAGTTCAAGTCATTGATGCTTGCATACAGGACAGCCACGGGCTCTGCACTCTCCTACTTCCTCTTACGAGTCTACATATCCTTCAGAAGCCTTAGATCTGTAAGTGAGTGACTCCTCGTGTTACTATCACAGAGAGGCACAAAATCACTTTCCAGAACATTTTTGTTCACCGATTTTTGTTCAACAACAACTTTGTTTTCATTTTACTTAATCCCTCCGTTTCGTCTTTTGTACTAATTTGAACAATGTCTGAAACTTTATTATGAGCACTTCCTGTTCTTATTTGCGTCTTTATGATGAATGACTTTTTGTATTTTAATTGTAAGTCACTTTGGATAAAAGCATCTGCTAAATGAATAAATGTAAATAAATGTAAGGAGAGACTTACATCCCTAGACATCGCCACGTATAAAACTCTAACAACATATTTAGTCAATAGATTGAATGTGTGTTTCACTATGTATGGAAACATCACACTAGCTCCTCAGAGCTAGATGCAGTTAGTGTCGTATCCCTATTCAAACCAAAATAATAATAATAAAACAGTAATAATAATCAAACAAACAAATAAATAAATAAATAAAACTTCCAGGCCTGCCACATGATCCTTACATGTTAACAACTCGGGATCTGTTTGCACACAGCCAGAGTAAGAATGGGAAATGCTTGTTTGCTCAAACTGTGACCATGAACCATGTGACACCATAGCAAATGTGGGATCTGGTCTGCGAGGTGCAGCCATGCAACTTTCTTCCCTCGAGAAGAGAGCAAACAAGAGTGGAGCCCTTTCATTGTCATGCTCTCTTAGTGTGCACAGTCAGCTGTTGAAGAGGCATGTCGTCATTTGTAACATAGTGAGTGCATGTCAACATGCATCTTCAAAAATTTTTCTGAACTCCTACTCTTTTCACACACACACACACACACACACACACACACACACACACACACACACACACACACACAATGGTGTGTTACTACAAATCCATCAGTGAAAATAATCTGTCCATAAAAAAGTTAGAAATTATATGATAAGTCAAAGCTATGGCCTAAAACACAACATTCGAGATTTTTTATGTTATTATGAAAAGTGTAAAAATATTTTTGTTTCATTATGATGGTGTGCCACTACAGTCTAGATAATTAATGTGAAACATTGCTGTACTTCAGTCTGGATATGTACATCGACTGACAATTAAAAGCAATACAGATGAAAACAATCAAACAAATAAATAAAGTGATGGTCAGCAATGGCTGCCAAATGGAAACCATAAATTGAAAATAAAATATATAAATAAAGTGCAAAAACTTGTATGGAATTTTTCATTAAACATTTTACAGAAAAACACTTCTTTTAGAATTGTTTTTTTTCTGAAATACTACTTCACTGTAAAACGTAAAATGTAATGAATAATAAATAATAAAGTTTGATGTCACCATAATGGTGGTCAGTGTTTGCTTTAGTTGGTCTCTTGATCCTTTCTAACATTAGTGTTTCTCTGGCTGCATTCATTTTGTATTTCATTTGTTATGGCACCAAATGCAAGAGGTGATGCTGGCTACATTTTGCTGACAATATAGTATCGTGTGGTAGACTGGTACATTGACCTCACCAAGGGGCTTTCATTAGTTGTTAATTTTACCTTATTTACTGCAGCTTTGTGATATTATGTGTTTTGTCAATAAAATATCTGAACATTTTGTTGACTGTCACCATTATTGAGCATTATATGTTGATTTGTGATGTCTGTGTGGGTCTAAATGACCCTGTCAAAACATTTTCTGCATAGTGGCTTTATATTTAAATGATAAATTATAAATAAATTATAAATGATTAAATGTTTATGTAATATCACAGCAGTGCAGCATGAAATTACAAATAGGCCTACTACATCCTTTAAACAGAAAACACTCTAGATGAGATCAGCCTTTCTCTTACATTTTTGCCATAACCAAAATGCTTCAGAAAACTGTTTAAAAAAAAAAAAAAAAAGGGCCCAACTAAAGCAAACACTGATCTCATGGTGACATCAAACTTTACTATTTTAAATAAAACATTGACATCTAAACCTTAAACTTAATTCTCAAGAACTTTTGTATGAAATCAAGTCAAACTGATTAGATGTTCTGTTGCTTCCAGTCATTTGACGTTTATTTTTTTATGATTTTTTTCTTTACAGTGAAGGTGTTTGATCATAATAATTCAGGAAATACCAGTAAAATAACAGAAAAATACTCTATAAATAATCCAGTATTTTTTCTGTATAAAAAAATGAGAATTATTCTAACGTGTTCTCAATGGCATAATACTTAAAATAACAGCTGATTAGTAGTTAATTTTACAGATATTGTTAGTAATTTTACAGTGTGAGTACAATGTAAAGTGAAGGAAAATGGCTGTAAAAAAGTTTTTTTTTCCCTGTAAAAATAGGATTGTTTTTTTACAGTGTAAATTGATTCAATTGTAAAATGGATTGCATTGGACTGTAGGTCAGTTATAGGCATTTGGTCAATGATAGGGGGTCTCATACACATATGCATATACAGTACATATACATATACATACACATATACGTGTGTGTGTGTGTGTGTGTTCCTTCCTATATTTTTTTCATAAATTTAGAATACATATTATTCTGAATGTTTTTGGTGAATATTAAAGAGTATATTAAAAACTTTTTTTAAAAAAAGTTGGAAGTGGCAAGGGCAAAAGGAGCAGCTTCAGTTCATAGGGCTTTGTGAAAAGGCATCTAGTAAGTTAAGCTTTGCATGTTTGCAAAGAAATGACAAAGAAAAACAGATTTACCTTGTGTCATCTTTCTCTAAGACATTTAAATTTCACCTCCCATCAAGCTAGTGGTGTGATCACAGCCTTGACATGTCCGTACTAGATTGCTTCCATTATAATCAATGAAGCACAGTAAGTGTGTGACTGTGGCTTTGTTGATTATGAGAACAATCTAGTATGTGTTGCAGCAGCCATTGTGGCAAAAAGCAAAAGAAAATATTTACTGTGCAACTACAGAACATTTTCTTTAGTAATTACTTGATAGGAACACAACAGAATACAAAACTTACTTTCTAGAAGATTCCCCTGAGGCCATTATCTCTCAAGATGGGAGATGAAATGACCAGTGATGAGCCTGTTTGATCGACTTTGGCTCAGAAACCACATTTGGGTTACTCTGAGTACAAAGGGGTTGAGGGAGTGCATTGTTTCAGTGACAGTGATTCAGACTACCCCAGAAGGTACAACTACAAATAAACTACTCGACACAAAATAACCCAGGAGACTGAAGCAAGCTGAAATCAACCAAAAAAGCAATCACCCAGCAAATAATTTAATTTTTAATCAAATAGCAAGTCCTAGTCTATTGCAAGCACGATTTAGCACATATGGACTAAAGTCTAATAGTACTCAAATGTGTTCTCACATTTTAATTTGTTGTGTTGCATAATACAGCCTTACAGAATCATAAGCTTTTATGATGTGCAGCATCATTTAACAGATGTTTTACTAGCTAAATGATAGATAAATCGTGTGATTTTTTGGAGGTAGAGAAAAGTGTGAAAGTAGGCCATGTAGGTTGGTACTGTCATTATAAAAAGGGAGTCAATTCATCAATCAGTGGCTCATTAAAATGACATTATTTTCATGCTACTATCCACTTTTTGGATGCTTTCTTATTTGAGCCTTTTCTTTGAATTCATGCAATCTTTTTATACAGGGGATATACTGTATACTTTACATAATGACTGCCTTTCCTATTTGATGAGCACCTGCCATTTGTTTCAGGGAGCATCAAGGAGCATGTAGACCAGAAGCAGTGCAGAAAAAGAGAAACACTTTAATGTATCAAAAGATATTAAATGGGATCAGAAATATTACTGCAATTTTAAATGGTCTATGAACACAGCTGAAGTTTATGTTGTTAAAATGTCTTCAGCTGATCATTTTCTGGCTGACTCTTATACCTCTTTTCAGGCAGAAACTGTTTAAAGTAAAGTAGGATGCATGCTCAGCTTTGCATTGCAACTGACAACACAACACATCCTAATATGCTAAAAAGTAGTAAGTTCTTCTTCATCTTGATTTGTTTAGGGCATGTCCCACTCTGCTTTTCACATAGTTACATAATGTTTCCCCCTTGCTTTGCTGTAAAAAATGTAGAGCAGTCCTACCCACTGAGAGCCATGCAGAAATATCTACTTTGCTATAAATCGCTTCCAGCTGACATAATTTGTACTTTTAGTTGAACAGAAATTCAGATCAAAAAAGTTTCACATATATTTGACACATATATATTAAATAACAGTTTTCAACTAATTTGACACTTCAACACGTCCAGGAGAAGCTGGCTTGTCTTTTGGTCTTTTTTGAGACAGCTTATGGCGAGCAATTCATTTGCAGCTCTGACTACATGGTTCACTCACTCTCGTTCAACACTACTATAACCTATGCATACTAGCGCTAGAGTGGTTGGCTGGTGAAAATATCCAGTGACACGGTACAATTGCTGATATATCTTTTTTTTTAACCAGACATTGTATTATTATTTTTTTGTCACGTCTGTCCAGACTTTTTGTTAACATTTCTTGTTTTCATGGTTTTTATTCATGCTTATATTCTCATGTCTTTTATTTTGCTATTGTCTCTTGCCTTGTTCCTGTTTTATGAACCCAATCCGATCACAACAAATGCACACAGAAACGTGCGCACTGTTGCTAGGAGTCGCATGACAAATAAAAACAATATGTGTTCTAAAATCGGCTCAAAATATCAAATAGAGTCTGTGACAATACACTATGTGATTTACTATGGAATCTGTCAACTCAAATCTGCAGACTGGCTCTGACTTTTGAGAATTAGCGTCAACTTGTAGTAGTGTAGTCTGTTCCAGCCTTAAGAATTGAATTTCTTCCCGCATAGGGCTGGGTAATAATTTAATATTGAGTCGCGATAAAAATTTATGTTGACAACGTTGAGAAGCTCTGAACAATTTTACTCGATATGAATTAATCTAACATTAGAAATAAATGTGATAACAACCAGACAGTGCTTATCATTAATAGGCTAACTCTGCATGTTCTGCGTGTCTCTGTGTGAATGAATGGCGTGGTTTCGTCTGATACACAAACTCATACACACATGATGCCCTTGGTGTTTTTAGCGTCTCAGTATATGAGACATGAACATATGAATTTCAATCCCCAGAGCTGCTCTAAGAGTCGCTTCACAAGCTTTTTACCATTTCATTCGAGAAAAGCTACTATCAAATACAGACTAAAATAAAAGTAAAACTGAAAGACCCTCACAACAACCCGTCAAAATAAATGTCTGGTCTAACCTGAAGAAATTATGACAGAAATATGTTACTGTTTTATACTAAAATGTAATTCTCACAGTAATAATCATAATATTTCTAAGACATATCATATAGCTAAGGTATTTTTTTTTCATTAATTTATACAGTTATGCAGTACTGTTGAGCAGCATTTTATGTGACAAAAAAATAAAAATGCAATGTTTTGTTTAATTATCCCTGCTGAAAAAAGAGCTAATAAAACAGAGATGTTTTCATTACATTTTAAAAGATTGATTAAATTTTTACAGTTTTATTAATTCATTTAATTAGACTGCCTTTATGATTTACAACTGTAGACAAACAAGCTTCAGTTTGTATTGTAAAATTTATATACTATACACTTTTTAAGTATTTCAGTGAATGGAGAGAATAAGAAAATTTCATGTGATCTGAAATGATATTTTTATTTGATTTGATGTTATTGGCTAAAACACATTGCCTGAGCAAGTGCAAACCTGAGTAATTTTTGCATTCACATGAATCACAGTATAGTTCTATTGCAACAGAACTCAGACCAAAACCAAAAGGTACTCACGGTTCAGTACTGTGGTTTACTCGCCAGTCCATGTGTCATTTTGCACCCAGTCGTGTGCTTAAATGGGGTGTTGATTGAGCAGAGACAAGAAGGTGTTTTCAATTCATTCAATTCAACCAGGCTCATGCAGTGGATTGTGAGATTGACATCGGATCAGAGAAAGCACTGAAAGTGTCTGAGGGCATCCAACAGTAGAGAAATGCTCATTTTTATGGAAATGAGGAACCACAAAAGGCTTTTCAGTCGGTACATGTTTGTTAAATATTGTAGGATAGGTGATGTTTAGATGAAGTTTAATATATATATATATATATATATACACTGTGTCTTTACTTTGAGCATTCAGAAACAAAGCTTACATCTTTCCAACACACACACACACACACACACACACACACACACACACATATATATATATATGATGATCATATTGATTGTAGGCTATAGAACAAAACAAAAAAACCCAAAGCTTTGTAGCATTATGAGTGACACTGAGCAGTGCAAACACATTTTTACCAATTTTTCACACGAGCTGTGCTCTGTTTCAGTCTAAACTGCCAGTGTGAAAGCTCCCTAAGCTGATCTCTAAGCTGATCTGGGCTCTCAATCAATTCAAGCATCTCTTGCCCTTTGGAATCAGTCACTCATCTGTCCTCTGGCTATTGGGATCTCCATGTGTGAGGATGATTCTTGATGTAATAAATTAGACAATTAATTAGGCCTCTGTAATTACACCAAGCTATTTTTATCATCTGTACATTTTTTTCTCTGAACTTTAGCTTCAGATTCAAACTCTGTTGACAGGCATGAAACATAAAATACCAAATCTAAATCATGGAGTATGTGTTTGAACTGCCAACAATTTTTTTGTCCTTCTTGTAGCTTAACATACGATAGTGCAGCCTCTTTGTAATTATTACTTGTCTTCTCAAATGTGTCAGTTAAACAGCATCGAATGAGCAGTATTACTGTAATTAGCTCTCTACAGCTCCTATAAACAACACTTAATCACTTCACTAAAACTTATGCTCAACTCAAAGTAGTAGTTTACTAAATTATATTATATAATTGACTAAATTTCCTTCCACCTAAATCTCATCCACAGCTGAGAAAATATTGTAATGTTTTTGGCATTTCTTCAATTCTCTCAATGGATTCCCTTAAACTGTAAGGAACTGCTTCAAAATTAAAATAAATGCTTAGCAAATGAAGGATGTGCATGGGTACTCCATCATTTTAGCTGCGAACAGATTGCCATTTTAGAGTTCACGGTAATGCTGTAAGAGACTACGATGTCAACAGTTCGACTGTGACCAATCATTAATCACAACAGGTTGAATTATGTTGTAGAAGCCTGGAGAGGCACAGTGCTGGAAAGCTGCCAACTAACCGTCTCGACATCAGAATGCAGAAAATTCTCCACGGAAAACTTGGGTTAAGGATATAGTGGCAAATATATTTTGCAAGCCTTTCTCTGCAGCCTTATTTTTTCTGATTACAAGCAAGCCATACTCAGCTTGTCTATCACAGATGGTGGTTATTTCAAGGTTTGCAAACCTTGAAATAAACGTTTAGACAGTACACACCATTTGCACATTTGTAGTACATTGATTCTTTAGAGTTGGGACAAAATATTTCCTACAATTTTGGTTTTAAAAAGTAGCAACTCTTGCATTTAAAAAATAAATCATAGATTAGAGCTCATTAGAGATCCAAAATTATGGAAGTGACTAGAGGTGGGTGATATATGGCCAAAATCTTCACCCTTTTAATTTACAGTATTTCACAATGTTATGATATCAAATGTTTAGATATCATTGAAATTTCATAATTTGCATAATTCTCTGTTAAAGTAAACAGTAATAAAATAAAAACAACAACAACAACAACAAAAAAACAACTTTTGCAAATTGCAAGCGTTCAAACAAATAATTCTAACAGATACAGCATAAACAGCAATAATAAAATACAAACAAAGAAAAATATGCATGAAATTGCAAGCATTCAAACAAATATAGTAGTCAACATTTGAAGTGGATCAAAAAAGTTCATCAAAGGTGTCCTAAGACAAGAACGGATTTTGGTTACTTTTATGAAAGGTGTAGTGAAACTTTGATGACTAGTGTAGTTGTTACAAAGAGACAGCATAAACAGCAACAGAAGTACAAAAAAAAAAAAAAAAAACTACCTAGTCTTCACTGTATGAATTATATATATTCATTGATTCTCAGTGTTTCTAAAGCTACAAAAATCATTCAGTCAAAACCAGTGATTTTCTCTTTTTATTTTTGTTGTTTGATTAACATTAACAACAAAAGACAGCAGCAGGTATATTAGTTTCAAGAGTGACAACCTTATTTAAATGTGGGAGTGGATCCCCTAATTATTGTTTTGTTTGTGTACAGAACAGAACTCACTCTTGAAATTGCAATGATGAACACCTTGGTAACCATAGCAACATTCTGCCATCTCATGTGTTTGGCATTTATTTGCTGTGTGTATGTGGCTTTTAAGACCTAATTCTTGGATCTAATATACTGACACAACAGATTACATAGAAAGTAGGCTACTCAAAATATATTTACTGTTATTTGTAAAAAAAAACAAACAAACAAAAAAAAAAACCATTTGTAATATTGGTCAGCAAGCCATATGCATGGGTGTAGACCAGAATAATCCCAAAAGCATCTTTATTCATCAAATAAGCAAGGACAGGGTGCTCTTTACCAATAGGTGATGAGCAGAAAAGAAAATTAAAAAAAAGAAAACAATGAATACAAAAAATATATATATTTACAAATACTATACATGGGAATGTCTTCAGTGTACACCGGTGTCCAAATAATGTGTAAACAATGTCCATATGGTATGTCCAATGTCCATAAGTTGCTGTGTATTATTACACCCCGGGTTTTGACTGTAGAGGAGGTAGTAACGGTACATCCTTCTAGAAACAAATTGTATTCTAAAAGCTTCTGTGTACAGGTTTTTGGTCCAATAAGTAATATCTCTTTTAGATATATCATCCAGTCTGTTATATATTTAACATACTCTGTTAACTTAAATAATTTCGAAATTTCATCTGGTCTCGACGAAATAGCTGAGTATCATCAACATAACAATGGAAACTAACCTCATATTTTCTAATAATATTACCAACGGGCAGCATATATATTGAAAACAGCAGTGGGCTAAGACAGATCCTTTACTGGAGTTAACTTAGATAACTCCCTGTTTGAATAAACAAAAAGGTAACAGCCAGACAGATAGGATTTAAACCATCTTAATGCCTGACCCTGAATAACAGTAATTACCAGTTTTGAAATCAATCTATGAGTATGTTATGATCTATAGTTGCTGTACTATGATGGGGCCTGAATCCTGACTGAAATTCTTTGATTCTTATTTTTAGATATCATTTATTTGCAACACAACTGAGCTGACACAACTTCTTCTAATATTTCAGACATAAATGTAACATTAGAAATGGGTCTGTAATTTGCCAGTTCACTAGGATCTAGTTGTGGTTTCTTAATGAGAGGCTTAATACCATTTAATAATATTCAGAAGAGGCTCTTCCACTTCAGGTAACAGATGTTTCAGAAACTTACTGGATATGCGATCTAATAAACATATTGTTGATTTAAATGCAGTGATGAGTTTATTTAGCTCTTCCTGTCCTATAGATGTAAAGCACTGCAATTTGCCTTGCACTGCAGTCAGGGGCAATTATTGGGGCTGAATCATAAGATGCTGTTGAAGGTTTTACATTTATAATTGTATTTCTGAGGTGTTGATTTTCTCATTGAAAAAATTCTTCAAATCATTGCTACTAATCTGTGATGGAATATTCCTTTTGGGTGATGTCTGATTATTTGGTAATCTAGCCACTGTATTAAATAAAAACTTTGGACAGTTTTGGTTATTCTTTATGAGTTTGTGGAGATGCTCAACCCTGCTTTTAGAGCCTGTCTACAGCAAGACATGCTGTCTTTCCAAGCGTTTCTAAAGACCTCTGAATGAGTTTTTCTCCATTTTCACTCAAGGTCACGAGAACATGAGTATTACTGTTGTACCATGGCACAGTACTTTTCTCCCTGATCTTTTTTTAATCTGATTGGGGCAACAGTTTCTAGAGTACTCAGTTTCTAGAGAAGACTACTAGAGAAGATAGTGTCTCTACTGCTAGTCATTTCATAAAATTTGTTTGCATTTAGTGTGCACGATACAAGGTAGTGATCAGTGAAATCATTACTTTGAGGTGGAATATCTATGTCATTAAGATCTACTCAATGTGATATAATTAAATCTAGTGTATGATTAAAATGATAAGTGGATCTAGTGACATTTAAGTTTGTAAACGCAAATCCTAACACATCATCCGCATCATCTGTGTGAATATTAAAATCTCCATCAATCCAAAATCTTTGAGAAAAATTAACATAGAGTCCTGGGGGTCTATATGTGGTAACCAGAGGGAGAGAGAGCTTTATTTATTTATTCATTCATTCATTCATTCATTCTTATATCAGAAAGTGGTCACATTAAGCACAAGCACTGCAAATGAGATAAACCTTTTGTCCTGTCGTCTGAGTAACATTAAGATATAGTCTGTTTGGTGGCAGCAGAAACTTAAAGTCTTCTAGTGGAGGGAGCTCTAGTGTTAAAAATGGTATCAATGTCCTCAGTGGAAAGAACTGATTGTCTATGAGCTGGTACCCCTCAGTGACTATACCCACAGTCTCCCAATCTCCAATTGAGGATCTCCCATTCCATTCATAGGTTGCTTGAAGCTGTGGTGTCTGTGCATGATTGGTTGCTCTGTTAAGGTGTAGTCTTTGTAAGAACTCTGTCGGCAGCAGTCGTGGAGCTTTGTTGGTGTGACCGTAAACGAGTTGAGAGCTCCTGGATTCCTCCTCTGGCTGACAATTAAACTTGTCTTGATTAAAACCTGAGGGTTGACCACAGCAGTAAGGAGAGACTCCACCCAAGCATTTGTAACCCCATCTTGGAAACAACACGTTTTTCTTGTGGTTCAACCTCAGACACAAGTATCTCAAGTGAGGCTCCTGCATCAGCAACCGAAATCTGCTCTTGCTTCACTGAAGTGAGGAGCATGCCACTGAAAGATGGAGGATGAGTTTTGAACTGAATTCTGTAACATTTTCTATAGTTCACAGAACCCAAGGAGAAACATTTGGCAGAAACTGCCACACTGCCAAATGCTCTGAAAGGGGAATCAGTTTTACAGTCTCATCTGTTAAATAGATCAGGCCGGTGCCCCAAAACTGCATGCTGGCAAGAAACAGGCAAGCTGAACGAGAAATGTTTGTGAGCAGAGACAGGGAAGAAACCCCATGATAGGCCATCACTCCCCAAAACACCAGAGGTGGTGGGGTTGCCAGAACAACTTCTGAGGGGCATTGAGAGAAAGGGCCTGATGGCAAGATATCACTTTCCCTACCCCCAAAGGTGCTCACCCTGGAAGACCCAAATGCCTTGGCCATTCTCAAACAAAAGACACAGAAATTGTATGCATCATCCCTGAAATAATATTGAATGCTTTGTGGCCCATATCTTCTGAATTCTTTGCCCTTGCCATCTTTTTTCCCTCTTTGGCTACTCTACTTTAACACAAAGAACCAACAGTATTACCAACGATCACAGAAAAATAGCTTCTGAAGACAAAGAAGCTGGTGATGTAATTTGCAGAGACCATTTTATGACCATGACCAATGGAATTAGCATGTGCTTACACATAATTCCACACCAGTGCTCACCTAATCAAACCATATACTCAATCAAACCATAAATAAACGGTAAAGTAAAAAACAAAAAAAACAAATGTGTAATTTTCTTATTTAATGGTTAAGACTGAAAATCGGAGATCAGTAATGAAGTAATGAATCAGTAATATGTCCCCAGTCACACTTATCAGTCACACTGATAAGGAGTATACAGTATTGTGTATTGTTCATTATTTTTATATTTAATAACATTAATTATGATTTTGAAATAGGCCCAACCGGTTTTCCATGCCCCACTGATAAATGCAATGAATAGTTTTCTCATTTAAATGCGTCATGAAATGCAGTTTCAGATTTTTGTATCATGTTTCTCATGGCTAGATTATAAAGCTTGCAATGTTTTTTTGTTTGTTTGTTTTTTGCACCAAAAAGGTCCAATATTTGTAAAAATTATAATTTTATTTTCCATCCTCCATTTTCACCATCTGTGTACAAAACTTTCAAGGGGCATGGGGCATTAGCTATTGCAGAAACGGAAGTAAACATCTACTGCTGTGATTGACTAACTTCATCACAGTGTTGTGTGTTTTGATACTCAAGATGACAAGAGTTGTATCAGATCCCGAAGCAGAAGAAATTGAAACAACGCAAACACAATGGTTGCAAAAGTCTGTTTCAGTGTGGTAATAGCTTCTGCTTTCTTAATTGCTTAATTTTTGGTGTATAGTTTTAAAAGTATATTATTACTTGTATTACAGAATATGTTGCATGTACATGGATATGTACTGAATTTATTAGCAAATCTTAAACAATGCTATGATTTGTGTCTTAATAGTGTTAAACACTGGTTTGACATTTATTCCAAACGCACTGTATGATTAAAAATAAATGTACTTACCTGCCTTGCCTCCGAGGACAAGATGCTTGGCATTGCTGTATCTTTCAATAAAAGGTATTTTGAAAACCCAGCAATGTTTAGAATAATTCGCAAAAAGATCAGTTTTGAAATACAAAGAAGAAACAAAATCGGTAACACTTTACAATACAGTGACACTAATATGCATTAATTCATGCTTAACAAATGCACAGATAATCATGAGTTAATGTATAACTCATGAAGATTCTAAACCATTGATTAACAATTACTGCATCAGCAACAAATGAACATTCTACATGATTCATAGATTAAGTAATCAATAAATTGTTATTAGTTAAATGTGTCATAAAGTATTAATTCCCTAATGACATATTATATTAACTAATAGTGTAAATTTATATGTTAATTACCACAATGGTTTCAAGCATGCATTTCAACTTTCAGCTTTAATTAATCATTAGCTAATGATTTGCATGGGTATCATTATGGTGTGACTTTACTTTTTAAGGCACATGACTAACTAATTCAAAATCTATAACCACAATGACATATTACTTAACAATTAGTTAATAGTTATGTGCCTCAACAAGTAAAGTCATAACATAATGACACCTTAGCAAATCATTAGCTAATGATAAATTAAAGCAGACAACTGGAAATTTAAGGCATGGCTTCGACCCAATGTGGTAATTAACATATGAATTTACTTCATTAGTTAATAAAATAAGTTATTAGGTAATTAATACATTATGACACATTTAACTGATAACAATTTATTGATTACTTAATCTTTGATTCATATCGAATGATCATTATAGTTGCTGATGCAGTAATCATTAATAAATGGTTTAGTTCATCATGAGTTATACACATGTGCACCCATATTGTAAAGTGTTACCACAAATTCTTTATTTTTCAGTCCCTCAGGTGTATTATTAAAAATACATTTCAGCCATGCATTTCTAATGCTCGAATGTTTATGAACGCTTTTGGAGCTACAATTTTTTTTACATCCACTGACAGAACCATGTCTGAATTTACTGTCTTATATGACATCAGAACTTTTACATGCTTTTGATGTGTATAAACAGCATGCCATGGAGGCATAGCATTCAAGGGTTAATGTACAGTATAATGTTAGACACAAATGATCTCTGCGGTTTGAGTGAGAAGTTTTGCCAACTCACACATATACAGTTGGTGTGTACTGTACTTGCACAAAAATTCCAGATCTTCTTGGTCATTTTCACTAATGTATGATGTCAATCTTAAAACATGGACCATAAATTTGCAGTACCAAAATAATAATAATAATAATAATAATAAACAGTAATAATAAAAATAATTGTAATCAATGTGTTTGCTTTTGAAAGGTTTTATGCAGAAAAAAGTAGAGAAAAAAAGTAGCGGAATGGCAGGAAAACAAAGTAGATAGAGACCAATTGTCTTACCTCAATGCTTCTGCTGCCAATAGTCTTGCTGATATAGTAGTGTAAGGAAGTTCAGGACCAGGTGCAGCTGACATGATTTTACCATGGTATTTTTACTGCTTCTAGTTCTGTACTGAAAGATGCCCCGGGAATCCCTCATTAGCCTGCAGACTGTGGTGAAACTATAGAAATGAATTACTGCAGGGGTCCACTAAAAAGTAGTATAGCCAAGCTCAATAAAATATATTTTTGAAACTGGAAATATATTTAGTTTCAATACCAACTTTCGTATTCTGGGGCTTGAGAAACAGGCAGCATCTATAAAAGCAGCTACAGCAGCTACTTCTGCTTTAAATAAGGCCCACTCAGACTACATGTCTCCAGCCTCCCTCAGGATGAGGGAAATGAACAGTCATGCACCTTTATGCCATTCCAGGAAACAGTTCTTGTTTAACTGTAGACACAAGTGAACCATACCTGTCAATTCCAAAGTGTTCGAATGAAGTAGTACTCCTATCTGTACGACCAAAGAATATTTGAAAAAATATGACAGAGTAATATGACAGAGTATCTGCTGTTATCAGAAAAACATTCAAGTGAACAGGTCGATGTTTGTCAACCTCAGCGAGTTAAAGATCTTCCAGGATCCTCTGCTAAATTCTGCTAGTTCACCTTCACAACCCATTTGGGTTTCCGAGATCTGATCAGCAGCCTCCCTCGCTACCGTGTCCAATTCACCCAGCGGTGGTCAGTTGACAGCTCTGCTCCTCTCTTTATTTGAGTTTCTAAAACATATGGCTTCAAATTGATCATTGACCTTTGGCCCAAGGTGATCTGGTGCCAAAAACAAAATTTGGTACATAAACACAGAACAGAGTCAGAGCCTTCTCTCTTTGCATTGAGAACAATCGTAGTGATGAGTCAGAGACTTGTGCGTTTTCACACCCCCACTCTGCACATCTGGCTATGGGTGTCAAAAGCTACTTTCCACAATCCACAACCAGTCTGCAAGGGTCTCCCTCCCTGCCTGCTGACCGTTGTATAACACGCCAGTTCCCTATACCTCTGTCTGCAAGTGTTGAGCCCACAAGGAAGTTATTTCATGCCATTTGTCCTGGATTATGCTTATGGTTGAGGTCTTGTTTCATCCTCCTTCTACTGTATGTACTGTACTGTACTTCTTGGATAGGAAGTTTTGCATATCTGCACATGTTGTCTAAGACAGCTTTGGATTCGATGAAAAGAGCAGTGTACTCTAGGAAGTACTGGAGGTAGCCACCACTAGTGTAATGACATCTCCATCTAAAAGTTACAACTAATCATTTTTCACCTCAGCTGTTGTGAGTCATTGTGTTTGTTTAGTTCAAATAGTTCAAATACTTGTGTTTAGGAATGCCTGCTCTTCTGAATTCCAAAGAGATGCTCCTGTTTGGCCCTGCATCTTTTATGTGCCTGGTTATGTCTGTGTTGTAAACTGGACAAAATCCTTCATAACCATTCAAGAATTTAAGCAGGCTTGGATAACCTCACTACATATCTTTTTTCCTTTCACAGTACAACTAGCTGGATGACAAACAATCAGGATTTAAAAGAACACCTTGCTGTTGGTCACTGAATCTCTGCAGATTGTGAAAACATTCCAAATCATCAACTCTCATTCTGCTAGATCTATATGCCGCCTTTGAAACTGTTAACCATCATACACCTTCTCTTACCTCCTCTTCTCCATTTATACAACATTGTTAGCACCCATTATACAAGCAGATGGTTTCTCCTACCATTTATATGCTGATGAGACTTGAGCTTTACTTCTGATTTCAATCACCTGCAGGTCAACCTACAAAGACAGAGCTTCTTGTTTTCTGTGGCACTTCAATGATACAGCACAATTTCACTATACAGATAGAATCATCAACAATAATCCCATCCGGTTCAGTTAGATTTCATGTAGAAATCTTCCAACTATTTGGAAAATTTACCATGGTTTCATTGTAGTAAAAGTGTAGTAACCATGTTTTTTGGCTGATTGGTTGCCATTTGTATAATCACAGTTTTACTACAAATATCATAGTTAGTGTAGCAAAGCCATGGTTAATTTGTGGTTACATGGTTTAACTAAAAAACTATGTTTTTTTTTTTTTTAATTTTGTAGTAAAACCATGGTTAATTTTTGTAAAGGAAGCTCTATGCAGACAACTGAGTACTTGATAATATTCAAGAAACAACTAAAAACTCATCTCTTTCATGAGCACTAAGCGTCATCCTGCTGAGAAAATTATTTTTCTTCCATCCCTTCTTCTTCTAGCTTGTACTATTTTGTACAGTGTTTGAAACATTTTATTGCTAGCACTTCTCATGTTTCTTAAACATTTCCTGTTTAAGAAAATTTGCTTGTCGTATTCCATATTTGTTAGTTGCTTTGGGTAAAAGTGTCTGCTAAATGAATAAACATAAATTTAAAAGTAAATGCAACATTGCTTACCTATTACATCTTAGCTCAGGGGACCAGTCAAAGACCTTAACCTTGGCAGGAGCTGTTCAATCATTTAGAATTAATGTAAACTGGAGAGAGTTGGTCAGCTGATTTATGTGAAGGATTGGTGAGATAACGCTAACTTGTAGAGCCTCTTACTGTATTATCAACACAAGGAAGACAAGTGTAATAAAATATATTTTATTAATAAAAGATAAACAAGAGTAATCAACAACTATTAAATGAATACCATGAATGATAAAGAATAAAGTGCATAAGATGCATAAAATGCAAGTAATTAAGTTGGATGTTGCTATGGCAGAGTTACATTATCTTATAGAAACTGTTGCTTCTGTAAAAACTAATAATGTGATGAGCCTTATCATGCATTAAACAACTAAATGATAAAATAACATATTACATTTTTTTCCTGACACAGTTCCCTCCAACTCTGAGATGAAGCTGTCTGCCATGGTATTACATTCCATCTGTCTATATCTATCTTTAATTTGAAATTCAGGACATCATAATTAACAGACTTTATAAAAAAAAAAAAAAAAAAAAAAAACCTTAATATAAAC
>JAFVLL020040912.1:0-14218 GCA_021397915.2 Tor tambroides
TATATATATATATATATATATATATATATATATATATATATATATAACATACTTCTTGTCAAATGGAAGTTGGGAAATTTCACTCAAGGAAGAAGATTAAACTAAAAAAAAAGTGGTGTTGTAACGAGGAGTCCACTGAAGGCGAGCGTAGTGATGAACCCAAGTGCAGTTTATTTATAGTGTATAATCCAAACATCCAAACATAATCCAAACAAAGACAGACTTGACTTGACTTGACAGGGCATGAACAGACTAGACGTGGCATGAAATAAACTAAACTCACCGACAGCAGGTTACAACGTTAATACACGACAAAGCAACAGGGAAAATAACATGGCAACTTATAGAAAACTATGAGGGTCACATGACATGAACAACCAATGGGAAACAAGACACATGACTATGACAACCAATCAGAACATGACACATTGAACAAGGGAACCAATAGCAAGAATACATGAGGGCAAGGGAAGCATGACACAAACAGGAACGATAACAGAACTTCAAAATAAAAGACATGAAAACATGAACATGAAACAAAACCAAAAACAGACTTTACAGGTGTAGAGTTTTCACTCAGAAAATTATGCTAGTAAATTACTCAATTAATTACAAAGAAGCAGCAGGTAACACACTGAATTAATGCTATTTTTAAGTAGAAAGACGGAAATAGTAAAATAAGACTAAGTACTAACTGGACCATATTTACCAGTGGAGCATGGCAGTTATGGGAAAGTTACATGCAAGATACATACTTACCTTACTTACCTTACTTATAATGTTTACATATTTGTGTGACCAGAAACAGCTCAAGCTTTAACCGGTCTCTCACCTGTTTGGTAGTCAACTTTCTCCTTTTTAGTTATAAAGTTAAGTAAAATAAACCTGATTGAGAATCTTTACCATTTAAGTTCTGTACCAAACACAAGAAATTAAATATCACTGCAGTATTAAAAAATGCATCATAAATAAAAGGAAAGCACATGCATCAATACTTACTGTGAGGGAGTAAACCAGTGCAGCAGTGCCCAGAGGTAAACAGCAGCACAGCAAGGTAAAGATGGAATAGCATGTGTACTCTGGCATTGGATTGGTCAGTGGCACTGGATTGGCCAGTGGAGTGGTGGGCACAAAAACTGCAGGCTGAACAGTGACCACAGACTGTCCTGGAAAAGAAGGAAGGTATCCAGCAAAATTGTTCTGATATACTGGTGGTTTTGCTACAGGCTGCGACATTGATTTCTCAGATGAATTGCAGGGTCCTGGAGGATGAGATCCATTCTTCTGATTACTGGATTTTGGTTTTTAATTTCCTTTGCCTTGTGCTCTGCAGCCACGTATGTGTCGCTGTACACTGGTTCAGGCTTGTCTGTGCTGATGAAGGCAGTCAGCATATGGGAAGCAATTTGTAGGTTGTAGGGGAGGAGTGACAAGAACTTTACCACTGTTTCCATCATACAATGTGACTGCAGTCCCCATTCTGGGTTTACATTTACTATGATGAGATACATGAAATGTCAAGAGGAGAATTATCATTTTTCAGTTATGAAGTTAAATTAAAACTTTATGGAGAATATTTGGCATTGAAGTTTTCGAGAGAGATCCACATATAATTCTCATTTCGTGTTAGCCAATCATAGAAACAGGTCTTTACATTGAAATCTCGCTCACATCGTTAACACATCCCTTCACACTGGAGTTTTTCCCTCAGCATTTAAACAGGCTCGTATAACCCCACTTCTTAAGAAACCCACTCTTAACCCAACTCTTTTAGGGAACTATAGACCAGTTTCCCTTCTACCTTTCATTGCAAAAACACTTGAACAAGTTGTGTTCAACCAAGTCTCTGCCTTTCTCACACAGAACAACCTCCTGGACAGCAGCCAATCTGGCTTCAGAAGTGGACATTCGACCGAAACTGCTTTGCTCTCAGTTGTTGAATCCTTAAGTCTTGCAATAGTGGCTTCTAAGTCTTCATTACTTATCTTGCTGTATGTCCACTGCTTTTGATACGGTCAACCACTAGATCCTCCTGTCAACCCTATTGAGAAAGGGCATCTCAGGAACCGCACTCCAGTGGTTTGAGTCTTACCTCTCAGATAGGTCCTTCAAGGTATCTTGGAGAGATGAGGTATCCAAGTTGCAACATCTAGCTACCGGGGTGCCTCAGGGCTCAGTTCTTGGACCACTTCTCTACTCTGTCTACATGGCATCACTTGGTTCTGTCATTCAACATGGCTTTTCATCACTGCTATGCTGATGACACTCAACTCTACTCTCATTCCATCCTGATGATCCGACAATAGCTGCTCGCATCTCAGCATGTCTAACAGACATTTCTTGCTGGATGAAGGACCATCATCTTCAACTCAACCTAGCTAAGACAGAACTGCTTGTACTTTCAGCAAACCCATCCCTTCATCACAATTTCACCTTCCAGTTAGGCTCGTCAACCATAACTCCTTCAAAAAAAGCCAGAAACCTAGGAGTTGTGACTGATGATAAGCTGATTTTTTCAGATCACATTGCTAAAACTGCCCGTTCCTGTAGATTTGCTTCATACAATATTAGGAAGATCAGGCCCTTTCTTTTGGAGCAATGCAACACAACTCCTTGTTCAAGCTCTTGTTCTGTCCAGACTTGACTATTGCAATGCTCTCTTGGCAGGTCTTCCAGCCAATTCCATCAAATCTCTACAATTAATCCAAAATGCCGTTGCAAGTTTAATCTTTAATGAGCCGAAAAGAACGCACGTCACAACTCTGTTCATCAATTTGCATTGGCTACCAATAGCTGCTCGCACAAAATTCAAGGGATTAATGTTTGCCTACAAAACCACCTCTGGCTCTGCACCCCTTTACCTAAATTTAGTACTTCAGACCTATGTGCCCTCTAGAAGCTTGCGTCTGGCAAGTGACAAATACACACAAAGGCCACCAAATATAAAGGGGTCAAAATCACTTTCACTGACTTTTTCATTCACTGTTCCCACCTGGTGGAGTGACCTGCCCAACTCAATCTGAGCAGCTGAATCCTCAGTCATCTTCAAGAAACGGCTAAAAACACATCTCTTCCATCTTTATTTGACCCTCTAACTCTAGCACTCTCTGTTCTAATTCTCTTTTATCTATCTGTCTCTTTTTATTAAAAAAACAAACAAAAAAAACAACACACACACACACACACACACTTGACCCTCTATCAATTGCATATTTATTCTCTAACTGCTAGTTTTTCTTTAAAAACTAACACTAGCTTTCTTTTTTTCTGTATATCTACTTGTTTTCTTTATAAAAACAAAAACAAAACCTTGCTACGTGTACTGTGTTAGGCTAACCGAGACTTGTCATAGCGCTTGCATGTTGTTTGCTCTTTTGTTGGTTTTGATTGCTTCTATTGTCCTCATTTGTAAGTCGCTTTGGATAAAAGCGTCTGCTGACTAAATGTAAATCTCATGGGGAGTGCAAATCAGAGTTCTAAAATCAGGGTAGAAAATTATATCTAAAAAAAAAAAGTTGCTAAAAGTATACCCAAAAGTTGCAGGTTTGAGTCTCAGGTCCGGCAGGAATTGTAGGTGGGGGGAGTGAATGTCCAGTGCTCTTTCCACCCTCAATACCACGACTGAGGTGCCCCCAACTGCTCCCCGGGCGCCGCAGCATAAATGACTGCCCACTGCTCTGGGTGTGTGTTCACAGTGTGTGTATGTTCACTGCTGTGTGTGTGCACTTTGGATGGGTTAAATGCAGAGCACAAATTCTGAGTATGGGTCACCATACTTGGCCACATGTCATGTCACTTTCACTATATATATATATATATATATATATATATATGTAAAATGTCTTTATATTACAAGAATGACAACTCTGTACTGTTTGAAATTCACTATAGTATATATTAATGGTCCACACGTTGCAGATCAAAATGATTCTTAAGGCTTATTTTGAGATAAAATTATTATTGAGCAATTATTGACCTATTATTGAGCAATACAAACACTTTTACTTCTGCTGAAATTTTTTGATCACTGGGAACCAACTGTCTTTGTAGTAAGTCTGGTTGTCGTGCTTTTTGAAAATCATTTCGTGTAAAGTTGCAGGTAGTTGTTAACTTTCAGACAGTTTTGTGTGGGAAAATTCTATATCTTACAGTTTGCTAAAATGAGGCTCATGCACTAGGAATATATGGTTAGTAATTATTTAAAATGCAATTATATAATAAACAAAAACAAAAATAAAAACTGTTGATTAAGCTTTTTTGTTTTAAACATTTAATAATCAGCCTTTTACAGTATGTTTTCACTCCATGAATATTGACACATTAAGCAAATAACATGTAAAATTTAAATTTGCATCCAACCATGACAGCTCAAACAGTTATGGATAGTGATTCATATTGTTAATCAACACAACCTCATAGATAATGAACAATACAGTAAAAATGAGCCCAAGAGCAACAGCAACATGATTCAGGGTGCGCGCCGTTTTGGAGTTCTTCTCTGCTAATTCTCGCCGTCCTGAGTAGTTGGCATCTCGAGTCTGTGAAAACAATTGTAAAACACAATGTCAGCCAGTGATCTCTGTAGATCCCACTAGAGCTGTCGCGATTCGTCGATTTTAGTCGACTAGTCGATTTTGAAAAATCATCGACTTCATTTTGCTCGCGTCGACTAACCGGCAAAATACCGGAAGTTCCGCATTTCACGGACGAGAATCCATAAAACACATTATTAGACTATTTTCCAAGGCTACATGATGTTAAACCCATTTAAAAATCATAATTAAGCATAATTCTGAATTAACAAACGCTATGATTTAATTAAATAATTCTATGCGATGCAGTTCTAACACAGAATATGCGCTTTAATTATTTACATGCGTGTAGGTTACGTACGTGAGTCCCACAGCGGCTCCGTTCACAGTAGCTCCACAGAAACTTATTTACATGTGTGGAGCATCTCAGACTTCATCTCTGCATGTTGTTGTGAGTTTGGTTATATTATAACGTTCATCTGGGAACGCAACGTGCGCCATTTCATCAGATTTCAAAATAAAAGCTCAAACCCTCACTCTGAGTTTACACGTTTTGATGTCCACATATTCATTTAATTACAGTGGCTATAGCATTTCTGTCCTAAAGAAATGGCCAAATATTAAAGATTAAGTGGACATTTGAATTAAATGGTGCTTGGTCAATATTAAACAAGGATTAGATCGCACAGTAATGTGTAAAAACAATCGTCAGGCCGTTGGCGCCCCCTGCAGGCCTTTGTTGTAATGCGTAATGTACATTAGCTCTATTGTTTATAATACATTATGTATTTTAACAGTTTTGTTCAATAAAACCATATGATTTCTTGCTTTTGATACTTTATTTGAACTAATTATTATTGCATCATTGCTATTATATATGTATTTTAAGTCATTTTAAAAGCTATTGTTCACTTACATCTATTTTTATTACCACAAAAAAATAATTATAATTATAGGGCCCTATGAAATCCGTTTTATTTCCAAATTCATTTTTTTCCATTTTCATTTTTCTATACTCTGTTTTAATGGTTAAATTAAATTTTATTAATCAAAAAGCCTGTCTAATTAATTGAGTTTTTCAGTTTTATCTGTACCAAATTCGGTTTTCCATTATTTTCTGGATTCCATTTTAATGGTTCCATTAAATTTTAATAATCAAAAGCTTCTCCAATTAATTGATTTTATGTAAAAAAAAAAAAAATTATTTTTTTTTTTTTTCCAGAAATATTGCACATTTACATTTTTCTCCTAAATAAATTCTGGTAAATAGTCCTTTATTTAAAATACTATAAAATCCTATAATTATAATTTTATTATTAGTAGACTAGAACATGTGGATATGTTGTCATTCTTAAACTATAATACTGAACTTTGATTTCAGTGATTTGGACTATGAGATGGACTCTTGCTTCTTGCACTCTATGTTGCTCTTTACTTTTGCTTTAAAAAAGGATTTCATAGAAATTTGGATTTAATTTGTTTTAATAAAATATTCTTAAGTAAAATTGTTGATTTTTTTTTTTTGTGGGAAATTAATCATTTAGATTAATCGATAAATTAGTCGTCAGATTAATCGAAATAAAAATAGTCGTTAGTGGCAGCCCTAGATCCCACGTTCTCTCATGGCACGATTGGTCGATTATGTACAATGCCTGCATGTTATTGGTCTACTTTTAGATCATTACCTTCAGCAAGAATGAAAACAGGGAAACAAAGCCAAAACCCGGATATTTTAGGCAATATAGAAATCCTGACCAGAGTGTGTCCCCAAAAAATGTCACGTCTGGTCACCTTAGCATAGACAGCAACGCAACTACCACGTTCAAGGCTCATAAAAGTAGTAAGGATATTGTTAAAATAGTCCATGTGATATCAGTGGTTCAACCTTAATTTTCTGAACCTTCGAGAATACTTTTTGTGCGCAAAGAAAACAAAAATAACAGCTTGTTTTTAAACAGCGTCTTCTTCATTCTCTGCCACATAACACTGACTCATATCACTCGCGCACGTGGAAGAAAACAGACAGCGGAGAATTAATAGAGAATTAATTATGTTCTGTAGAAAGGCCATGTGAGAATTAATCTGATCTCAGATACCAATGATAACAAGAACTCAGCATGGTTAAGGCTAGAAGGGATACGTATGGCGCTACTGGGCATGCGCACATCAATACAGCGTAGTTTTTGTCACACTGTACAACAATAATTACTCATTTTTTTCATTATTGTAAGGGGTAGGTTTAGGTTTAATAAAACACATCTAATAGGTAGAAAATTATGTTTCATTGTTTGTTTCCAGTCGGAGCTGTATCCCTTCTAGCCGCAACCACTCAGCATCCTCTCTCTTCTTTCTTCCGCGGTAGGTACTCTTCTTCGGTGTTTGTTTACACTGGTTTTCGAAACAGCGCCACCCCTCTCACCCTTTTGAGCAACAGCAGCTGCTCCGGGCACATGATCTAAGTTCAAATGTAATGCTGCATTCATGTCATGTCGTAATTACAGTAATTCGCAGATGACAACACGTGACGTTCAACTTGATGCTGTTCCAAAGCCACTAGAAGGCAAGTCTGCAACCTTTAGCCAAAAAAGCGTAACGGCTAATGCTAACGCTTCCGCTTTGGCAGTATGTGGGAAAGGAGACCCGAGGCTGTTTTCTTAATGGATGTCAACGGAGGAGTGGCTTCACTACACTGAATAAACAGCTTTTTAGAGGAAATGGCATATCATTAATGAATCGACAGCCTATCTGCTAATCTTCAACATGTTTTACACTAAACAATACTTTTGGATTGAACTATTTTTAGAGTTTACCATGAAAAAAAAAAAATCTGTTTTATAAGAGAAGTCACTGACTTTTTGTGACAGGTGGGATTCTATGGAAGCATATGTGTAGCAAAATTCAATTTGCAATGTAATATGCAAAATGGCAATGCAATATGTAAAATGGCAATGCACTGCTGTATTTAAATTTACATTTTCCCATACATATGTGCAACATTTAGTGCAAAACGAAAATGAAAATTCAATTATATAATTGAAGTTTGCCATTTTCTACAAAGCTTTATAAGTTGCAAAATGAAAATGTATTACCCAAATTGACTGGATATGTTTAACATGTCCAAGCAAAAACCGTAGCAAAATTATCATTTAAATGCTGTTTTTCCTAAATGCATTTAAACTTTGGGGTAGGAAACGTGGGATTGCATTTTCATTGTGAGACCGCGGGATAATTGTAGCAAAATTCAATGAGAGTTTCAAAATGCATTCTGAGCCAAAGGTGCAGCAAAAGAGTAGCAAAATGGTGATTTAAATGTCTTTTATTTTTCTTAAATGCACTGACACTTACATATATGACGCTTCAATTGCATTTTCATTAAATACCACGCGATGAATATAGTTTAAGTCATTGTGGATTTGAAAATGCATTCCGAGCCGAGCACGCCCCCTAGCTGTCAATCATCACATCAAGGCGGGGCTCGGCAACAGGACGTACGATAGGTCAATATTCACCATTAACCAAACAGTCAAATCACATAATGTGAATGTCATACAATATCTTGCTCGAGAATAAAAAAACGAGTTGACAGCGTACCGAGCCGCGGAAGAGATGCTGTTTCTCGAGCGCTTTCCGCGGGCACAATTCAGAGTAAACATGGACAAATGCGTTTCATTCATTCATAACCACTCGTAACCTGCACCCCCCCACCCACCCACCCTTGCCGACACAGTTTTGCGTAGGGCCTCCAGAAGTCTAGGATCGGCACTGGCAAACAGACAGTGCTATTCTACGCTTATTTACTACCTTACCTTATATTTTATTACTCTTTTATTTTTAATCCATAAAATAGCGCGTGTTCTGTGGCACCTGAACAGGGACGTGCAGAGAGTTCCTCGGGCAGGGGCTCAAATGTAAAAAAAAATAAAATAAAATGGCCAATGTGGAAAAAATATATATAAGTCAAAAGTTTGGATACATTACTATTTTATATTTTTGCAATAAGTCACAAAATTTTAATTTACTTTAAAATACATTTTATGCAATGCTGATTTATTAGCAATGTTGGAAACCAGTCATACTTTTTTCAGGATTCTTTGATGAATAAAAAGTTAAATAAGAACAGCATTTATTTAAAATATAACTTTTGTAACAATATACACTACCGTTCAAGCTTGCGGTCCGTGTTTTTTTTTTTTTTAAGAAATGAGTTTTTATTCAGCAAGGATTTGTTAAATTGATAGAAACAGTGATAGTAAAGATCGATATTGTTACAAAACATCTCTATTTTGAATAAATTCTTTTTAAATTTTATTTATCAATGAACCCCCAAAAAGTATCACAGGTTCCAAAATAAATAAAATAAAAAGCAAAAAATTAAGCAGCACAACTGTTTCCAACATTTGATAATAAATCAGCATATTAGAATGATTTCTGAAGGACCATCCATTGAAGATTGGAATAATGATGCTGAAAATTCAGCTTTGAATCACAGAAATAAATATTTTAAAGTATATTAAAATAAAATAAAAAACTTTTTTTAAATTGTAACATTTCACAATATTACAGTTTTTCTGTATTTTTGATCAAATAAATGTAGGCTTGATGAGCATAAGACACTTTCATAATGCTGCATAATTATCAGAAATGGTAGTATAATAAAGTCCTTGCACGTCACCATTTCGCCAGCCTACACTTCACATAATAGGCCTGTAGGTGGCACTTGGGCTTCATTAACTATGAGAGTTTCATGAAACGGTGTAGGATATCATACATAAGTGAATTCAATAGTCTACTGATTACCTTTTTTTTTTTTTGTGCAGTGCTTTTGTAGTCATTCAGCATCTATTTTCTCACCGATGTAATTTGATTTATAAAATGAGACAAACCGCAGATCCAGATCACTCCAAAAATAAGCTCGTCTGTCCCGTGTCATTTTCAACCGATTTATGAAAAAGAACGGAAAATAACCGCTCCACTTCACATTATTGTCCAATTAAATTTGAACTTGAGCCAGATCATGATTGGTTGGTGTACATGACAAACGGACATTGATGAATTATGTAGCTTAATATTCTAAAATATATATGGATTTTTTTAGCTAGCTTTGAATATTGATGAAAAAAAGTTTAAAATATTGCTTGGTTTATTTTTTTCTTTCCGTCAACCCACTCGCTGAAAGAACCATATAGTCTATGGCTTGAGAGCCTATGGGTTCTGAACAGACTGTGGAATATCAGTCAGTCAAGCAAAACGCACGCTACCCATAGCAACGCCTCAGATTTGACTATATGTAAAAATAAACAGGAATTTTCCGACTTTTGAGCGATTAGTTACTGTTTTGTACACATTGTCATGTTAATTAGAATTCAAATGCATTTTGTTTTATTGACCACAATATCATTGATATTTGTCTGAGAGGGGCACTTTTGAATAATTTTGAAAAAAGGGCAAGGGCTCGAGCCCCCAAACCCCTGCCCCTGAGGAACTCTCTGCACGTTCCTGTTCAGATCCCACGGAACACGCGCTATTTTACGGATTAAAAATAAAAGAGTAATAAAATATAAGGTAAGGTAGTAAATAAGTGTAGAATAGCACTGTCTGTTTGCTTATGTGCATCAATCCGAGTGTAAACGGTGAGAGATATTCAGGCAGGTGAAAAGCGTTTGGTTAATGGTGAATATTGACCTATCGTGCGTCCTGTTGCCGAGCCCCGCCTTGATGTAATGATTGACAGCTAGGGGGCGTGCTCGGCTCGGAATGCATTTTCAAATCCACAATGACTTAAACTATATTCATCGCGGGGTATTTAATGAAAATGCAATTGAAACGTCATATATGTAAGTGTCAATGCATTTAAGAAAAATAAAGAAAACATTTAAATTTTTTTTCCATTTTGAGCTACTATTTTGCTGCACCTTTGTCAAATTGCGTTTTGAAAAACTCTCATTGAATTTGCTACAATTATCAGCGTTAATGAAAGAAAATGCAATCCCGCGTTTCCCTACCCAAGTCCCAAAAAGTTTAAATGCATTTGCGTATACGATTTTGCTTGGACATGTTAAACATATCCAGTCATTTAGTAATACATTTTTCATTTTCATTTTGCAACTTATAAAGCTTTAAAATTTATTTTTAATAATGCATGTAAAACTAGTGTAGAAAATGGCAAACTTCAATTATATAATTGAATTTTTCATTTTCATTTTACACCCAAATGTTGCACATATGTATGGGAAAATGTAAATTTAAATACAGAAATACATTGCCATTTTACATATTGCATTGCCATTTTGTATATTACATTGCAAATTGAATTTTGCTACACATATGCTTCCATACGATTCAGCTTAGGGCACTTCTCATTCATTCCTATGGCCCTGCCCCAAATGGAACACTTCATGTGCGCTTGCGGTCTTACGGACTTACAGTGGCTGCCACGTGCGCGTGTCCGTTAAGTCCACGAGACCGTATGGGTGTCCCATTTGTCATTTTAGCGTTCACCCAGTCATAAGTGTCAATTTTTGAATAAATAAGCTTTCCATTGATGTATGGTTTGTTAGGATAGGATAATATTTGGCCCAGATACAACTATTTGAAAATCTGGAAACTGAGGGTGCAAAAAAATCAAAATATTGAGAAAATCACCTTTAAAGTTGTCCAAGTTAAGTTCTTAGCAATGCATATTACTAATCAGAAATTATGTTTTGATATATTTACAGTAGGAAATTTACAAAAAATCTTCATGGAACATGATCTTTACTTAATATACTAATGATTTTTGACATAAAAGAAAAATCAATAATTTTGACCCATACAATATATTTTTGGCTATTGCTAAAAATAAACCCCAGCGACTTAAGACTGGTTTTGTGGTTCAGAGTCACAATTCACGAAGCTGCAAGTAACATGTTGAATGAAACGTGATTTTTTTTTAAAAAATAGAAAAGCTGAAATAGTAAAATAAGAAATTTTTTCTTAAAACTAAAAACTCTTAATCTTTCACAAAGTCTGTAGTTGTTGAGATGGTCTCCATCGCCACACCTTTCTTACAGTCATTTACGGGAAACCAAAAGACTGGATCAACACATTTATCAGTGGAGCATGGCAGTTATTTGAAAGTTACATGAACAAACTTGTCTTATTTACATATTTGTGTGACCGCAGAGCTTTAGCCTGTCCTTTTTTATCTTTTCATCTCTCAACTGTATCTCCTTTTGGTTATGAAGTTAAAAGAAAAAATGTAACAAACTATTCATGGTAGCATATATATATATATATATATATATATACACATATATAATAATTACCAAAACTCCTTACTTTTTATATATTTGATTTATATATTACATTTTACATTACAGAACACTGAAATAAAGACATTTTTACAAATTATTTTGTCTTCTCTATCGCATGAGCCTTATTTTTGTGGAGCTTTACAAACATAATATGTAATTTACATGTGTAATTATGCTTATAGGTTAAAGTTCATAAATAAAAGGAAAGCACGTGGACTAATATACTTACAGAGCAGGAATAAACCAGCGCAGCAATGCCCAGAGGTAAGCAGCAGCACAGCATGGTAAAGATGGAGTAACCCAGGTAATCTGGTGCTGGATTGGCCAGTGGAGCGGCGGTCACAAAAACGGCAGGCTGTGCAGCGACCACAGGCTGTCCTGGGTACAGCCCCTGGGCGTAGGGGCCCTGGGGGCCCGGCTGGCTTGGAAAGGAGGGAGGATATCCAGCAGAATTGTGCTGATATGCTGGTGGTGGTGCTACAGGCTGCAACATCACTGATTTCTCAGATGAACTGTAGGCCCCTGGAGGCTGATTGAAAGACTGGCTGGGGTCCATTCTTCTTATTATTGGATTTTGGTTGTAATTTCCTTTGCCTTGTGCTCTGTGGAGACTTATGTATTACTGTACTCTGGTGTCATATACTTTGTCAGTTAAGTTAGTCAGCAAGTGGGAGGTGAGTTGTAGGTTGTAGTGGAGGAGTGTCTAGACATTACCACTGTATCCATCATACTGTGTGACTGCAGGCACCACCTAGTGGTCTCATATTTACTCTGATCAGATACATGAAATATCAAGAGGAGTATTTCACCACACTGAAGCATATTTTTGGGACCTTGTGACAGTGAGTATTGCTCTTTTTTAACCAGTTCCCACATCCCTCCTGGCAGCATTACATGTCTAAACTCGCAACAAGGATTATAAACTCGACCTTCCTGTGTTTAGAACAAAAAGAAATGCAAATTAATTGAAAAGATAGTGCTCGGCATAATGTACATTATTCAAAATTATCAGTGGAGAATGGCAGTTATGGGGAATTCACTTTCACTTGATGCTGAAAAGACGTCAATTTTACATCAAAAATCGATGCAAATCAAAGTAACATCAAAATAAATCTTGACATGACATTGATTTGATGTAAATTGAACATCAAACATATTGGCCAACATATTAAACCAATTTCAGTGTGGGATTAAGTTTCTATTTTTACCACTGAAAGAAATAGCTGTCCAACTGAATCTAAAATGATGTTACAGCATCTTGATCAAGGCTTGAGTAACATTCAAATTGATATCAAGGTGTCCGCTGGGATTATCACTTTTAATATTCCACTGTTATAAATGAAAATAATAATAATAAAAATAGAGAAGAAACTCTGGATCTCTGAGAAACAAATGCTTAAATGAATTATATTATTATTATTTTATTTTTTGGGCAGAAATTCTGTGTTTTGTATTCATTTTCTGTTAACGTCAAATTGTTGAGAAGAATGAAACCCCATATTTTTTGAGACCAAAACAATATTTTAAACATTTGAACATTCATAAACATCATTCTCATGTTTACATGTCTGAATTTAGCAGATGCTTTCTCTCTTTTTTTAAGGTGAGAAGTGCCAATCTTTTTATCATAGACTGACTTTACTGTAAATTCTCAAGATTCACTGCAGGCGCCACCAAATGGAATCAACATGTAACATGATGAGCTCAGGAAAATGACATCTTTGGACACAGATGGTTATGATTTCATGATTCCTGAGTGTTTTTGGTGGGATCTTTCTCCCCTTCAGTTACAGTTTTTATTTACATTCTCAGGGACACATTTCATAATATAGGTCCCTTTTTATAGGTTACTTTTTCAAAATACTTACCATGCATTATTAAATAGAAATATTAATATTAAAGGTCCGATCAAAAATTATTCCTAAGTCTTATTTTGAGACAAAAATTATTATTGAGCAATTATTGACCTATTATTGAGCAATACAAACACTTTCACTTCTGCTGAAGTCATGTGACCTCTGGGAACCAACTCTCATTGTGGTAATTTTGGTTGTTGTGCTTTTCTGACGAAATTTATAGCAGGTAGTTGTTAACTTTCAGACACTGTTTCATGTGGTAACAACTTTGGTCTATGGGTTAGTCTTACAGTTTGCTAAAATGAGACTCATGCACAAGGAATATATATCTCTGTTGCAACCTGATCTCACAGAATTCCGTGTAATGACCACGGACTCTTAACCCCCGAATCTGTGGTGGGATCACGGAATCGCCGAAAATTCCGTGATGGGCTCACAGAAGCGATACCAATGTAAGTCAGTGACAGGCATCAGCCGTGGTCCACGCACGGATCCACTGGTTCAACACCAGCGCTGCCTCGGACCACGTAAAAAGAGT
>JAFVLL020040913.1:0-19472 GCA_021397915.2 Tor tambroides
TATAGGATGTTGCGCATGCGCGACTGAACGAATCACTCCCCGAGACGACTCATTCTTCCCGAGTCACATTAAAGATTCGTTCAAAATGAACGAATTGTTCAAGAACGACCCATCACTATTGATAAAACTGCAGCATAAGATCAACAGCATTGCAGAACCACTTAAAAGATTTTTTTTAAAAAAGAGCTAAGCTCCAATAACACACAAAGTCATCATAAATCAACACATGAACCTCAACAATGGTGACAATAAAAAGTGTAATGTCGCAATGCATAATACCATAGTACAAAACTCCCAGCATGCATCAGAGCAAGAATAATTTATGCAGATGAATTGTCCTATTATTTTCTTTGATTCTAACTATTTGGTTCATGTATTTATTTTATTTATTTCTGTTTTGTTGTTGGGTATTTTAGTAGCTTTTTGTAATGTCCAGAATTGATCCGATTAGCTGAATATTTTGTCACCATTGTTGAGATTCATATGCTGATATCTGTGTGTGTCAGCATGATTCAAGTTTTTGACCTTTTTTTTTTTTTTTTTTTAAATCTTCAAACTGACATTATAACTCACAGCTACAAGATTGAATTGTATTCAGTGAATCAGGCCATATAACTGTTAAACCGTCACGTACTGCAAATGTGTCAAACACACTGTCACAGCAGCCACAAAAAGCAAATGATAAACAATAAGAGTTAAGAGCCCAGCTAATGGAAACAGGAATCACCATTATGGTGACTTCAAATGAAACAAACGTTAGATTTAAACCCCTGTTAATTCTCAATAAGAACTTCTGTAGACCTCTAACAGAAATAAAGTCAATCTGGTTAGTAATGAGTGAAGTTGGTAATGCTGTTTGTGGAGTTGTTTAATCCTCCTCTGCTGAGATCTTCAGAGATTTAATGTCTTTTATCGTCAGCTGAATTCATCTAAGGTTGTGGCTGCAGTCAGTTGTTGAGTTTCTGTTCATCTCTTATTTTCTGTTCTTTTCTTCAGCAATTCTGCTTGTTAATGGGCTTATAAAGGCTGAGATGACTCCGTATTTAATATACACAGATTTTGTGGCTCAGATAAGGTGCAGTGTGGTTTATTTCTTTGCTCTTGGCTGACATGTGGCATTGCTATGGTCTGCTTTTGGCCCAGATCTGGCAAACAGGAGCAGTCCACCCAAGTGCCATCATTCCACGATACATGTGGGCCAGATTATCATTCCTCATGTGCCAGATATGGTCCGGATCTGGGCCGACAATATGTTGCTATCTGGGTTAGCTGCTTGCTACTGGTAGCCTGTTACATTACAGTATGTAAGATTTCACTTATCATATAAACATTTGATCTTTCATAAAAAAGGGGATCACATTGTGAAATAATACACAATGGTCACAATTATTGGTTCCCTTAGACATTCTTATGAGTAAAATATCTCTAAAATATCTCTAAAGTAAATATCTCTAAAGTAAATTTCCATTCATAATTACATTTTTTTTAGCACACCAGGGTGACTAGGAACATGAAATTATACAGCCATGACTTTTCTATTTTACAGGAGTATAAATATGAGGTAATACAAAGGCCAAATTCCCTTAATCATTCATTACAATGAGAAAAAACAAAAACAAGCTTTTTAGCAGCAAACACTCAAGATGGGCTTGGTGCACACAGGAGTAAAAAAGTATGCCATGTGTACAATGAAATATACTTCTGTATCTTTAATGTTGTGGGTCTATATTTCTGCCAGAGGTCCTGGACATCTTATTCAGATACATGGCATCATGGATTCAATTAAATATCAACAGACAAAAATAAATAAATAAAAACTGACTGTCCATGCTAGAAATGGATTTTACAACAGGACAATGATCCAAAAACAAACATCAAAATCAAAACAAAAATGGGTCACTGAGCACAAAACAAATATTCTGCCATGGCCCTTCCAGTCCCTGAACTTGAACACTGTAGAAAATGAGTGGGGTGAACTGAAAAGAAGCACCAACATGGAGCTGGGAATCTTAAGGGTCTGGAGTGATTCTGATGAAGGAATGGTCTCTGATCTCTTGTCAGGTGTTCTCCAAACTTATCAAGAAAGGTTAAGACTCAGAGCTGTTATCTTGGCAAAAGGATGATGCAAAAAGTACAGAATAAAGGGTACCATTAACTGTGTAAGAGTAAGAATATGATGACCCATTTTCCAAATTTTATTTATTTTTTAAAATCTAATCAAATGTTTCTTTTTTTATTACTTTCTATTTATCAACATAAATAATCATTATTACTATATCAAGAGAAATAAGTAAGGAACAACTGACAATGGGCCACTGACTTATTCCTTACTTATTGCTCTTGATATAGTAATAATCAAGATTTAAAAAAAAAAAGTTCCTTGTAATCAATTCCAGGAAGTAGTATTACACCTTAATACTTACATGACTTACATGAGATGAAGACTCCAGTTATATCAGTTTACAAGAAAAAGCAGTTTTTGGTGAAAAAACAAACAAACAAACAAACAAAAAAACACTTTCATACTTCATACTCAACTTGTTACATCTAAACTCTGCTCATTGTCTTAACTAAACTGATGTAATTAAAAAAAAAATTATTTGGTATTTAAATAAACTCAAAAATTAATTTTGTACTTAGAATGTTGCCAATTTTATCAGACTATGTTCACATCAAGAAATAATTTTTTACAATAAATTATACAATACAATCATTATATTTTAATGATAAACTTTAAAGACGCCTCACCCACATACAATATACATTCTACAGACAGTGGAGCCTCAGACTATAACATTCCTATGTGATGAATCACACAAATTCTGATATACCAGACCAAGAGAATAAATACAACTCTACACTGTGAAAAATTTACTGTAGAATTGACAGGCTTTTACTGGCAAAAATGTTGCCAATAAAATCATGTAAAAATGACGTTAATTGCTGTAAAGTGGATTACAGTATAATACTGCAAAGCAAATTACAGTTAATTGATGTATGTGAAATACAGTAATTTGTAGTATTTTTTACAGTAACATTGAATTAAACTTGTAGTTTATTTTACAGCAATATTTTGTAAGTATACTAAATATATATAATATTTTGTAAGCAACTAAAGTTGCCAATAAAATCCTGTAAATATATTTTACAGCTTTTTTTTTGTAATTTCACTAAATTACAGTATCTACCTTGCAACTAAAGTTGCCAATAAAATCCTATAAATACCCCAAAATCCAATGATGTTGTAATAATTTAACAATGAAAATGCTGTAAAGAATCATTTTAACAGTGAACTGTAAACTGTAAAATACTGATTTAAATGCATTATCATGAGCACTTAATAAATTTACAAATGAATAAAAACAAAGTCAAAGATAAATATTTATTAAAACTGGCAGAAATACATTGCAAGGCTTTTACTGGTAAAATAAAATGTTCAGTCTTTCAACAGTTAAAATTGTATTATATAAATAACGTAGCATCACAAAATAACTACAAATACCTGTTAAAAAAATAAGCCATATTCTGAGTAGAACAATAAATTTCTATAAAAATGAAGGTCAATCAACAGAATTTGTATAATTTTGGTAATTTTTTTTTTTTTTTTTTTTAAAGAAAAATTAAAATTAAATGCTGGAATCAACAACAATTATACCACAAATTCTGTTGTTTGAGCTTATGTTCTATTAAATTAAGAATATTCCTGCAAAAGACAATTTAATAAATACATACTGAAAGTCCATCAACTTTCTGAGATGAGCACACATGAGGGTTGTCCCTCTTCTCTGAGACCTTTCCACTTGTTTTGCCTCTATGTATCTGTCTTGTATGCAGTGAGTGTTGTGATTCCAAAAAAAAAAAACATCTGCACATAAAAACAAGCAGAAGATTTAGAATAAAGTTCAGAATTGAATGAAACTAGCTCAATAAAATAAATGTAAAAATGCCACTTATACAATACAATCAGAATTTACCAGTACTTTAAATAAGTGACCTTTTTCACAAATGAAATTACTCAAATAAAACATTACCTTTGAAAAAATTAAAGTGTGCAAAACATGCTTGCTCCTGGGACGCCAGACTGAAGTTATAAGACTGCAAATCCAGCCACAATGTTGAGAATTCACAACCACCTGACCCTCGAATAGTCAAAAGCCACTGGGTGCACCTGAAATGAATAAATATAAGCAATAATGTAACCTGCAATACAGTATTTCTATATAAAATGTACAATACAATGTACAATAAAATACAAGTTTATCAAATGATTTACAACAGAATTAATAAGAATTAATACATTACCTAATATAATCAGCTTCAGAGAGTCTTGAAGCATCAAACATTTCTCCACATCAGCTGCTATTCTTTGCACCTACAATAAATAAAGTTTATCTTGTGATTTTTTTTAAAATGCATTTACATAAATGATACCAAAATGAACACCCAAAAAGGCATATATATGAAGGTAAATTAATGCCTAAAACATTATTGCATACGCAGGGTAAGATTTGTGAAAGTGTACATAAGACTGTAAGCGTAAATTAAATTTGCATGCGTAAGAGAAGCTTTGTAAAGGTGTAAATCACGTTTCAAGCGCAAGAAAAAATGATTTGCAGCATTTTGCTGTTACTCGTAAGTGTAATTCATGTATTGTGAAACTGCAGCTTCATGCTAAAGCAAAATAAATATGATCTGCATTCTTATGACTTCCATTTTTCCGCGCTTACACTTTTGGCACGTTTTTTTCGCCAAAATACGGTCAAAAGCACTGCAAGCCTGTGAACAGTGATTTGCAAGCGAAAACAACAGTTTAAAGAACTGCAAAACAGATTGACCGCGTAGAACCAATCTGTATGTGTAAAAAAACAGACTGTCAAATGTCTAAATGACTTGTTGTGTATGTAGGGCAAAAAGTTCCCGAAATAATCCGATCTGTACAGCTCCGTCTTTCTTTTATCTGCGCTTGCAGTTTTGGCACGATTCTCTCACTAACTGAGTTTTGCAAGCGTGAGGGGGAGGGCGGGTCCACCTTCTTTTTGTAGCCAATCAAATGAGGCTCTCGCTGACTCTCCATTTACTCTTATCTGATTGGTTCAAATAAACACATCATACGCCAAGACATTTATCTTCATTTAGTTCAGGGACGTTCTCGATACTTTTAAGGTACACATACAGTAAAAATAATTAATTAAATAAATAAAACAAACATGATATTTTATAAGTCGTGCTCCTTTAGGCTAGACTCCCATGTGTTCATAATGAATTACGAGCTGGTGTTAACATTATTTGGTTTGGTTTTGTTTTACATTAAAATTTCATAATCTGCTTACACCACTGATGTTAAACTTTATAATTAAAATGATGTTATATGACAATGCTCAACACTATGGTATCAGAGTGCTACTCGTAAAAACTTTTTTTTTTTGCTATGCCAATAAAGCTCAATTTTTCAAACCATGTCTCTGTTTATGGTTTATAACACTCAACTGTATATTTTGAAATTTCAGTATTGATTCTGATTACTTTCATGTGACCAATCAAGCTATTATATGAAGCAAGAATGAGTAACGAAATGCTTTCCTTGTGTCCAGATTTGACTAATGCAAAAACTTTGATAAATATGTATCTTAAATCATGTCTATATCCTAATTCCCCTCCACACAGCCATGTTTATGTGTTTATATATAGAGAGCTAAACAGTCATCTAGTGGTTACACGATGGTATTACAGATGATAAATAGTGAATAAGTTAGAGATAAATATTTAATAAATAACTTTAGTAATATTTTGTGTAAGTCCCCTTAAATTACAGCATGTTAAAAAAAAAAAAAATCACTGTTGGTTCTGTTGGTTCAAATTATTACTGAACCAAATTTTTGTTAAAAAATTTAACCATCCCTGATCAGTAGACAGGTGAAATTATGCATGTATTAGGCTAGTGCAGATACTAGTCCTTCTTTAATTATCATCAAAATTACAATATAATATTACAATTAACTAAATATATCAAATAGCCTGTTTAGGAGGAGAAGGATACTACACAGCTCGAAATTCAGTATGAACACTTAGCCTAATGGTATGGTACACAACTTATAAAATATCATGCTTTAATTAAGTTGATATTTATTTATATATTTATTTTTACAGTATGTGTACGTTAAAAGTATCGAGAACGTCCCCGAACTAAATGAAGATAAATGTCTTGGCGTATGATGTGTTTATTTGAACCAATCAGATAAGAGTAAATGGAGAGTCAGCCAGAGCCTCATTTGATTGGCTACAAAAAGGTGGACCCGCCCTCCCCTCACGCTTGCAAAACTCAGTTAGTGAGAGAATCGTGCCAAAACTGCAAGCGCAGATAAAAGAAAGACGGAGCTGTACAGATCGGATTATTTCGGGAATTTTTTGCCCTACATACACAACAAGTCATTTAGACATTTGACAGTCTGTTTTTTACACATACAGATTGGTTCTACGTGGTCAATCTGTTTTGCAGTTCGTTAAACTGTTGTTTTCCCTTGCAAATCACTGTTCACAGGCTTGCAGTGCTTTTGACTGTATTTTGGCAAAAAAAAAACGTGCCAAAAGTGTAAGCGCGGAAAAATGGAAGTCATAAGAATACAGATCATATTTATTTTGCTTTAGCATGAAGCTGCAGTTTCACAATACATGAATTACACTTATGAGTAACAGCAAAATGCTGCAAATCATTTTTTCTTGCGCTTGAAACGTGATTTACACCTTTACAAAGCTTCTCTTACGCATGCAAATTTAATTTACGCTTACAGTCTATGTACACTTTCACAAATCTTACCCTGCGTATGCAAATATTTTAAGCATTAATTTACTTTCATAACATTTAAAAAAAAAAATTACAAACTCTTACATTTGATCAATTCAATTATAATCATACATTGTAGAACTGTACCACCAATCAAATTAAATAATTTACAATACAAAATTACAACTGTGTTATGACATTAATGTTTTACATTAATTTTTGAAAATACAAATAAAAAATGCACGTTGGAAAAATGCAATGATACTTTAAATGTGAAACTAAACAGCCAATAGGTGGCAGCAATTAACTTAATGAGTGAGTCAATTGAGACATTCATTGAACCGATTCGTTCAAAATGCTGAATCATTCAGTAAAAACACCGCTGAGTTTTGCTTTGAGGATGCGCAAAATTGTTTTTGCTTTGATCTTTGTTTGGACCGATTTTTGTTGGTAAAATAGAACAACAGTCAATATTGTGTCTAAAAAGTAAGTAACTTAATATTAACTAATTGTTTATCGAACTATGTAACATTTGCAATGGTGATAATAAGCAAACAGCTGGCTTGTTATGCTACTTAACAATAAATAAACTGTTATAAATAAACTCAACAGTTCGAACATTTACCTCATGTTTCTTCCGTGAGTTTACCTGTGCCGTTAAGCTTATTTGTTTTGATGTTGAATGTAATAAAATCAGAAGTTGCATTTCAATGCTTCAGTTGTTATTTTTGTCACTCAAGTTTTAATCAGGCTAACTTGTCCAGTCAGGCATGAAATGTCTTTCACTTAAAAAATCCATGTCCAGGACAAGCTTTAATGTCGAGTACAACTACAGCGCAATGGACACAATTTCTCCTTTACATGTAGTTTCTAATTATAGTAAAATGTCACGTCAATATGGGACAGTTGAACACATATGAACAAATGAAATTTCACATATTTTGCTGTTCGTCAGTTATTTCGACAGTTACTATGACAATCGTTCGCACAGGGCTTTACGTTAAAAGTTAGGTAAACACTAGCCTACTTTAAATGCTCTCAATAAGAAAATTAAACTGCCAAAATGAGAAAAATGCAGCATTTAGCCTAACTATGCCATGATAGCAATTTCCAGCTTACTGCACATACCAAGGCCACTTATCTAAATGTCGTGATAGCAGGCTATTGTGACATGATATCGCTTATACATTAACTTAAATTAAATATAAAAGGATATATTTCTTAAGTAAAATTAAGTGAACTTACCTGGATTTAAGAATAAAGCCTCTAATCTTCAATCGTTCTCACGCTGCTCCAGTAGACTGGATTTCAGATTTGAATGATGTGTGCATCCCATAATGCCACACTACAGTAAGTTAGGGTATGTAAAACGCAGGAGCTACAGCAACAACACCTGCTTCTTGTACTAACATATTAACATGGAAATATACTGTTAACTGTAAAACCTTATTTGACCCATAATGCATTGCGAATTACAGCTACATCTTGTAAAATGTTTAAACAGTAATATTCTGTAAAATTTTGCTGTAGAAACTACAGCAATTTGTTACAGTGCACAAATAAAAATGTCTAAACAACAGTAAGAGGCACAACGGTCACTCAAACACATGACAGTCGCAGCCGCTGCACTGCAAATCCAAAGAGAGAACTTGAACTACAACCACAACCCACCAACATGCCATAAAAATTTTAGGATTGAATCTAAGAATGTCCTCTACATGTATATGGAGCATGACAGAGAAAAACATGGATGAAAAGAAACCAATCAAACAGCTTCAATGTGAAATGAAAGCAGATGTTAAACAAACTTCATGCATCTAGGCCAGCAGTTATTTTATCTTCACAGTTTGTGTGTAATGGTATTGATTTGGGTTTGCAGTTTTTCGAATATCTTGCTTTTAAGCTTAAAGGTGAATTATCAATGTTTGTCATCACACACTCTAAAAAATAATTCAAGGGATCTGTTACCACTACATAATTTAATACATTGTTGTAAATTAAAAATTCTAAATTGTTAAAACCTTTTAAGTTGCCAGCATTATTTTAATGAGTTGTCCTGACAGAATAATGTTGATAATTACATCAACTTAATAATGTATGTAATTTAAACATAAATATATGTGTTGATTAGTTTAAAACAATATTTACATTGTAGCAACCCAATGAAATTGGCTTGATAACTTAATTTTTCCACACCAGTTAAGTTCAGGATTTCAAAGCTCCTCCCCCACTTAATGAGCAAGGAGCAAGTTCAGACATGTTTTAGGCTGACTTGTATGACACAAAGGACATTTCAAGGTGAGTAATCTGAGTTTTATTTCATTTAAAAATAAATTCTCTCCATTTAACTAGAGGTTTAGCTACACCTGGTAATACAGTTGATGTTAGCAGTGTAATTTGACCAGGATAGCAGTGGATAAGAATGTAAAAACGGTTTCATTGAAAAATATGCTCAGCCAGAGAGGGAATTTCAGTTGTGCTGTTAATAGGAAAATAATTTAATGCACAGACACATTTTTAAAAATCTGTCGTCATTCACACAGATAGCATTCAATTTTACTGTAGGCAGTTTGCTGTTTGACCAACATTAACAGACTTTTGATCTCTGTAAAAAAAGATAGTAGAGGCAGTTTTTTTTTTGTTTTGTTTTTAATTGCTTGTTTTATACAGTGTGTTTTTGTGTTAGTACAGCCTGCAGAAAGAGATATTCTGGATTTTGGTCACTGTTGTTATGCAACCTAAAATTTGTATTTTATTGTTCCTGCACTTAAAGGCATACAGTAAATTACTGTTAAATTATCATTCAGTGAATCTGCTGGCATCACCCAGAATTACAAATATCTACTGGTTGCTGAGATTTGCATAAACAGTTAATGCAAATGAACTATGACATTCTAGGCTTATCAGTATTTTGTTAAGTTGGCCCATATTTAAAAATGGGTTTGGGGTGTAAAATGTGTAAATTTGAAACCAAAACACAAATAGCGTTGCTAAAACATTACAGGCTATACCATGGTCATGGTGGGCAACCACTGCCATGTCTTTATCAAGACTGTTTTTGTTCTTTCAGAACATGGGGTAGCCTTAGATCACATTTATCAAGACATCACTCTAAGGGAACTCAGGAAAGATTCAGATCTGCAGAAAGTATCTCTTTTACTTGTCCCTGTTGCAATGCCAAGACAATCTCCACAGAAAGAGAATTATTTGAACACCTGGGTCGGCATTTGAAAAAACATGAGACTGTCATCTGTGTATTTCAGAACTGCAATTTCAGCACTAATATTTATGGTACATTTGCTTCCCACAGAAGCCGAAAACATACTCCTCACTCATTGATGGACTTCGAGGAAGACATAATAAAAAGGTTTGTAAGTTCAGCCAACACAGATCAACACAGTGATGTGGAAGTTCAAGGTGGGGAGCTGCCTGATGATGGTCAAGATGATGATAATGATGTGCGAGATCTGCCAAACCACATTGAAAAATTTTTGGCTTTGTTGTTTCTAAAACTTGAGAGCACTTTTAATGTATCTAACAGGTGTATTGATGAGGTTGCTGAAGAGTTACATTTCATATCTCATTCAGCATCAGGACCCATCATCAAACACATTTTACAGTCCTGCTTGAGGAAGCATAATTGTGAGATTGATGAATCTGTTGTGTCAGACATGGTGACAGAGCTGTGTGATGCAAATCCGTTTACCTCTGCCCTGAGTAGCAGTGGTCCCCTTTCTTCTTGCCTACAAGAGAAGGTCTTATTATATAGAGCAGTTTGATGTGGTGGAACCAGTGGAGTATGTACTGGATAGGGAAGAAAATAGAAGCTTCCAGTATGTCCCCATTCTGAAGTCATTGCTTCAGGTTTTGTGTCAGAAAGAGCTCCGGGATTTAATCTTAAAAAACAGAGAAGCTCAAAGTAACAGTGAAACTCAGTACAGGGCGTTTTCTGATGGCATTTACTACAAAACAAATGAGTTGTTTTCTGCAGAAGATCCTACGATTGCTATTATTCTCTATGTTGATGACTTTGAGATATGCAATCCTCTGGGAACATCAAGAAAAAAACACAAAGTGACAGCTGTGTACTGGGTGTTAGCTGATGTTCCTGCACTGCTCAGATCTTCACTGACCTCCATCTTCTTAGCAATTCTCTGCAAGGCTGATGATGTTAAGAGATTTGGTTATAGTACTGTACTTGAGCCACTGCTCAAGGATCTTGTGAGCTTGAAGGAGAAGGGCCTGTATGTTCCAGCATTAGGCAAAATAGTCAATGGAACAGTGTTTTGTGTCGTGGCAGATAATCTTGGGGCACATTCCTTGGGGGGATTTGTTGAAAATTTCTCCAGTTCTTACATTTGCCGATTTTGTCTGGGTGATAAGTCAAAGTTTCAGGTAGAAGAAGTCCAAACAGGGGCATTTCCTCTCAGAACTAAAGAACAGCATGAAATGCATATCCAGGCTGTGCAGGAGAATACAGACTTGACTCATGTCTATGGAGTCAAGAGGCACTGTCCACTTACGGAGAATCTGAAGCATTTCAACGTTTTGTCAGGATACCCTCCTGATTTGATGCATGATTTGTTTGAGGGTATAGTCCCCCGAGAACTGGCTCTCTGTCTTCAAGTATTTATCAAAAAGAAATACTTTACTCTTGATGAGCTCAACAAAGCCATTAAAATGTTTCCGTACAAATGGTCAGACAAGACTGATGCTCCACAGCAAGTCCCTCCGAATTTTGCAACAAAGAAAAGTGTTGGAGGGAATGCACATGAGAATTGGTCTTTGTTGAGATTCCTGCCCATCCTCATTGGATCAAAAATCCCTGAGGGTGATCCAACATGGGAAGTACTTCTAGTGCTCAAAGACATAGTTGAACTAATTGTAAGCCATGTTCACACAGAGGAGACGATTTGCTACCTGGACAGTAGGATCTCTGAACACAAACACAGATTGCTCCAGGTTTTCCTAGAGGAAAAACTAATACCCAAACACCATTTCCTGGAACATTATCCAGAGTTGATCAGAGCCTATGGTCCACTAGTGTTACTGTGGACTATGCGGTTTGAAGCCAAACACAGCTTTTTTAAGCGTGTTGTCAGGCACACACAAACCTTTCGAAATATTCTGCTTTCACTCTCCATGAAGCATCAGCTAATGATTGCATATAACCATCATGATCCTAGTGTTGTAAAACCCATCTTACAGTCCACAAATCTGGCTACTGTAGATGTTACTGTGCTAAGAGAAAATATCCAGAAAGCACTGCAAGCTAAATTCCCTGATGAGAGACGTATTCAGATAGCCAATACAGTGTGTTACAGTGGCACAAAGTATGTAATTGGAATGGTTTTGGCTAATGGCTCGACAGGTGGTCTGACCGATTTTGGAGAGTTGATCCAAATAGTTGTTGTTAAGGGCACTCTTGTATTCATTCTGAAATCCTTGATTGCATGGTCAGTTGAGCATCTCAGGAGCTATGTTCTTGAGAAAACAGACACTGTGAAAGTGCTAGAGTCTGCAGAGCTGTCTGATATGTTCCCTTTATCACCTTATGTGTTTAGTGGAAAGAGCATTGTAACCCTGAAACGCCACATTTATGTTACTTAGATTGCCAACAAAACCTTGACTTGCCAAATTCAGAAGTCATAGTTGGAACAAAAAGCCACTTTATCACTTTTTCACAAGGATTAAGCCTGTTAGCATACACTTACTTTACAATAAGATGAACATGCAAGCAACAAATACAGTCCAGCAGCAAAGTTTGTTATATGGATGGTCCCCCAGTTATTGCTTGTGCAGACTATGTATTTTCATTTAAAAGAACAAACTAACGAAAAAAATAGTTTGGTGTAATGACCTTGCATTGAGCAGAGCCTCTACAACTCTGGGGGAACATTGCATTGTATTCTTACTGACATTTGTCGTTATTTTGTGTGTTACAGATAATGTCGCAACCAGCTCATCTCCGAGTGATTCTTTCAGACCATGATGTCCAAAAACTGACATTACCTTCTGGAGTCCCCGGAACAGTTGAAGAACTTGAATCAGTTGTTCGAGATACTTATGGGATTTCTGTGAATTTCTGTTTGCATTACAAGGATGTTGATTTTGGCAATGATTTTTTCACTCTGCTTTCGACTTCCGATATCAAAGACAAAGACACAATCAAAGTTGTGTATGTCCTGGAACCCCCAACTGTAACTTTGACTTTAACAGATATAGACAGCTCCTTCACAAGCAATGATTGTCCCTCTCAGCCTTTCAATGATGCGTCCTCATCTGTGACCTCCCATGACACATTGCCTGTTTCTTCAGAATCGACTTCAGAAAACCTAACCTATCGGTCAAAGGGTTGGCCCTCAGAATTTCCAATTCCCCGTTTCTCTTCCAGTACAGAGATACTGCTTCAGTCAGGCAATGAAAAATACAGGTGTTCTGGGACTCGTCTTGATACAAAAGATCTTGTTTCACTACTTCCAGACATTCTTGGAAAATTAGCTTAAGTCATTTTTGAATACACTGCATACCCATCAAGTGCTCACTTAAGTCAGGTAGCGGAGGCCCTGATCCAAAAACATCCCTGCCTCAAAGAACCAGGGTCATTCAATGGTTACTACGGCTGGATTCAACGACTGAAATACAAGATGAACAATATTAGATCGAAACTTAGAGGAATTGGCTGTCCAGAAACTGTGGTGAACTCACTCAAGAGAAAACCAGCAGATGACCAGACTCCTGCTAAAAATGTTAAAAAGCCTAAAAAGGCTGAAGTGAATTACTTGCCTCCTCATCCTCAAGGTGAAACCAGTGCGAGTTTGGAGCAAGAGAGAGTGAATCTTTTGCATGAAGTGACCAAAAAGAACAATTTCCAGGTTGTTGCTGAGAAAATGGGCAAGACATTCTCTCTTCGCAGACAAGAAATAATTTACAACACTCCTGAAATCAGGGATGTCATGGAGCGCTGGCCTGCGTTATCAGATGCAGCACAGGTAAGTTTTGTTCTCTCTTTGGAAGCGAAAAGAGTTTTGACTAGAGTTTTGATTGTTTTCCCCATCTTCAGACAGCTATTGTTACAGTTTCAGAACTTTACTAGAAAATCACCTTGAAGTTATTTAAACAGGCTGCAGAAAATTCATCACAGTTGACATTAAGTTCACTAAATAATTGTAAATAAACAACACAGACATTGAAAACATAGTATTAATTGGTGTTGCATTGAAAAAGTACTGAGAACAGGGCTGAACACAGTATTATTTAATGTATAAGAACATATTACATGTAATTTGATGTTACATATGAACTGTTCTACCATTCCTGTTTTATACAGATAAATGAAGAATTCAAGAGAATAACCACTGTAAGTCTTGAAGCCACCTTTATGGCCAAACTTGACAAGTGTACCCCAAAACTGATGGACCTGGCCTTATCAAAGGGAGGAGCTAAAGGAGAAAGAATCAGAAAGATCAGGGACATGCTTCTCGAGGTATTGTAAATTATTTAGACCATCACACTAGAATAATTTAGATTTGTGTTTAAAATGTCAAGTTGTTGTCAGTCACCTGTTCAGATTAAAGTATATTTATTTACTGTTGGCACTTTCTCTTGATTCTTTTTTTCATTTTTATTAAATAGCACAATACAATTGAAGTACGGAGAGAAGTAGCTATCCGCTGCCTTGTTGTCTATCTTGGAGAGAAAGAGGAGGACCTTTTCAAGGAGTTTACTGTGAGTATTACAACATCTTGAAAATAAAATTAAATCTTCACTTGGCACAGTGTAAACACACAGGGCAACAACGTGCTCCTGCACTGTTCTCTTTCAGTTAAATTTTTAGGTATATTACACTGGTCACACACTGGGTCTACCCAGGTCAGTGATATCATAACAATGGGCTATTTAGTTTAATAAGAGATGTATGGAAAAAGACTTGTAAAAATGTGTATGGCTGTTGCTTTTCACTTAACCATTTGAATTATTTCATGAAACTTAATATTATTTTTATGATAAAATAATTTTTGATCGTTACTTATTGATGCAACCTATTTTGGCCATTTGAGTAACTGGGTGCATGGTCATTAAAATAAAATAAAATAAAAATAAAAAAGTTAAAATAGAGTTAAAGTTAAAATAAAACAAAGTTTCCAGTGATTAACTGAATTAAGTAAGATTAACTTAAAAAAATCAGCAATAATCATCCAATTCATTAGCTCTAACATGTTATATATATTTTCTCTTGCTTTACAAGAACACACAAGAGTTTGAGGCAGACATTGAAAGGCAAGTGATGACAATTGCCATCATCGCTGATCAACCTACTTCAGGATTTGACCACAAGACGGCAACCATTGTGGTTGAGGGCATCAAAATCCTGAATGGAATGGATATCTCAAGGTGCTGTGCTCTGCTGATGGGCATAATATATGCTCTGAATCTGTCACCCCAAGGAACTTAAATATACCTGTGAAGTGTTTCAGAAGCTGTTTCTTGAACTTGATGGACTGAAACAGTGCAAAAGTAATGCGTCTGAAGAACAGTATTTTCTGAAATCTCTACTTGTTTCAGAGGAAATTTTGTTCACTTTGTTTCTTTGTTTGTTTTTTTTTTGTTTTTTTGTAATTTGAAGTCTACTGTAGAGGCTGATCTTTGTGTTATATTTCATACTGCTTGAAAAACTGAGGTTAATATATGAATGTCAGTAGCATTTATATATGCTTGTTTGTGACAGTAGCAATCTTAGATGTTTTAAAAATGGGGTTTACTGTTAAGAAATAGTTTTAAAATTTAAAGTTTTACAGAATGTTTTACACTGTGCTTTTAAATATGTAAATGCCTATAACTTTGCTGAGTTGGAATTTATTCATTGTGATGGCATAACTGAGTATGCATACAAATGTTTTAAAGGCAAATCTGTAGGGCCAGTTTGTTAATAATTTGTGGGGAGCACACATTTGTGTTTTGTAAATTGTGTAAAGCGCAAAATTTTGAAACTCATTTTTTGAAACTGCAGTTCAAAATAAATAAGTTAACTGACTAACAAAATTGTTGTTGAATGAATTAATTTCTTACAAGCAACTAAATGAATGAACAAAAACATGAAAAAAAAAAGCTAAACAATTAAAGCAACTTAATTTTTTATAGGTTGTGAACTTGAAAACTTGCGTTTATAATTATGGTAATTAAGTACATAACACTGAATTTATTTTAAAATTTATGTTAAAAAAATAGTTGGAACAACTTAATTTTTTCAAGTACTCAACTTAAAAAAAATGAGTTTATGCTACTTAATAACTCTGTCTAAAGAGTAAAAGATAATTTGTCTAACTCAATATAGTTTGTTGGCTGAACGTAATATTATTAGAAGTTGTCATAACTCAAATATATTGATGCAAACTGTTGCGTTGATTTTTTTCGTTTGAACTACACAATATTTTTTAGAGTGCACTATATCGGCCACCAAAAAACGTACCAACTTTTTTTTTTTTTTTTTTTTTTTTTTAGGAATTATCAGAACTGATTTCACTTGGTATTACTAAATTTGATAAAATAGTTTTGAGTGAGGATTTGAAAATTCATTTTAATAAAGATAATCACTCCAAGGCTAGGGAGCTCTTGACTCTTTTGGACAGTTTCGAACTCACCTAACACATTAAAAAAACCATGCATGGTAACACATTAGATCTTTAGCGACATGATTAAATATTGAGAATATTGCTGTGTCTCAGTTACCTATTTCAGACCTTTACTGTGCGTTCATTTAGTTTTGAGGAAAACACGTTTAATCATTATATATGTGACCCTGGATCACAAAACCAGTCTTAAGGATCAATTTTTCAAAATTGAGATTTATACATTTGTTAGGATAGGACAATATTTGTCTGAGATACAACTATTCTGGAATCTGAAGGTGCAAAAAAGTCAAAATACTGAGAAAATCACCTTTAAAGTTGTTTAAATGAAATTCTTAGCAATGCGTTTTACTAATCAAAAATTAAGTTTTGATATTTACGGTAGGAAATTTACAAAATATCTTCATGGAACATGATCTTTATTTAATATCCAAAGGATTTTTGGCATAAAAGAAAAATGGGTTAAAAAATTTTGACCCATACATTGTATTTTTGGCTATTGCTACAAATATACCCCAGCGACTTAAGACTGGTTTTGTGGGCCAGGGTCACATATATAAAGAAGCGGTGTTTTATAATAAAACACTATATATAGCAAGAAGATTTCTCCCAAATTAATACAGAGAATTCTGGTAGTCCCAGAACATTATTTTACTGATGTTATATTATTGATCATTTAGTAAATGCTGCCCCTACTTCACAACAGCACTCTGCATCAAAATGTGAAGAACTTGTATTGTTTTTGATAGCAAAGTATCATCAATAAGAACTATTGTTGTTGATGTAAATATAGCTGATAAATTTAATGAAAGAGATGCTACTATGGGACAATTTACTTGTATAACATCAATAGAACTTCGGAAGGTTGTCAATGAATGTATTTCCACTACTTCGTGCACTGAACCTGTACTTACATATTTTTTAAATGGGTGTTTGATTGTGTCTCAAGTCACGTTTTACATATTATAAATACATCTTTGCAGACTGGCTGCTTCCCTGATATTTTTAAAACCGGTGCCTGTACTGAAGAAGCCTAATGTGGACAGTAAATGTCCTGGCTAATTATAGACAGATATCTAACCTCGCATTTATTAGTAAAATATTTGAAAAGATTGTTGCAACACAAATAAAATCTTTTCTCAACACTGGTGTTGTTCGGCCATTTTAGGCTGGAAAAAAATAATGATTCGAAATTTAAAAAATCGCTACTTCATCGCAATGGTACGAAACTTGGTGACTTTTATGGCAGTAATAAAAGATTATTGGTCGTAAAAAAATAGTCACATTTGTGTTGTTTGCGGTCAAAAATGACCGCCTTTGGAAATGAATAGGAAATACCCAAAAATACAACAATACATAGAATGTATGATGCAAAAAAAAAAAAAGAAAAAAAAATGTGCACAGCAATGAAGGGGTGACACTCTAAAATATCACTGACACAAATATATGTACTAGTGTCACTGTAACACAAAGAATGTTTCTGCAATTGTGTGAAATAAAATCAATAATTCAGTCACAAGTAGTAAAAGTACAGACACCAAAGAAGGGGTTACACTCTAAAACATTAAGAGTACAAAACAGACACACACACTCAAACACACACACACACACACACACACACACACACACACACACACAAACAAACAAACAAACAAACACAAACACCAACACCAACACAACACAACACACTGTTATGCACACACAAATGAACTGGTTTGGCTCTAACAATATGACAAAATTGAGCCAGAAGACTGAAATGAGAGTTTGAAATCATATCGATTAATCTCTGATAAAGCATTCCTGTTCATTTTTGTTACTTTTTTTTTTTTTTACTTTGATGTTATGTGTAATAAAATGTCTTTCTCTGTCTTTAGGATTGACTGTAGTAAAATTAATGCAAAAAATGACATTTCAAACAACAACAAAAAAGAAAGACAAAAATCTAAACTTTTACAAAAAGTTGTCTTTGAGAATGTCTAAATATGTATCCAAATCCACAACTTTGCATAAATATTAATTATTACCATGGAATTCTCTAAAAAGAAAATAAAAAATAAAAAATAAAATTATGGAACAAAAACATATTACATTGATTTTACTAAAAAAAAAAAAAAGTAACATTTCAGGTGTCCAGTCACTTTTGACGGTGAACAACACAAGACTCCCGAATGAACAATACCAGAGGCTTAAAGAAAATCCAATTGTGGAGGAGTTCCAGTCTGGTTATAGAACTTACCACAGTACTGAAACTGCTCTTATCAAAATAAGTGATCTCAGAGTTAATTCTGATAAAAAATAAAGTTTCAATTCATGTTCTTTTAGATTTGTGTGTAGCATTTGACACAATCGATCATGATATTTTAACTAATTATTCAGAAAAATTTGTAGGCCTTTCTGAGAGTGTAGTTAATTGTTTTAAATCTTATATTAAGGGGAGAAATTTCTATGTTCAGCTTGGAAATTTTGTATCTGAGAAACATAAATCCCATTATGGAGTCCCACAAGGACGCTATCTTGGCCCTTTATTATTTTTATTGTATATGCTGCCACTTGGTGACATCATCAGAAAAAACTATGTAAGTTTCCATAGTTATACTGATGATACACAGCTATACATTTCCGCTGAGCCAAATGGCATTGCTACGGTGGCCGAGAGAGCTCATCACACTGCAAATAGAAAAAAACACCTGCAAATTAAGAAAACAACTTCATCAATTTGACAACACACGCGCTACAAATGCTCACAACACAAACAAATAAAGAAACACACTGCAAATAGAAAAAAATACCTGGAAATTAAGAAAACAACCTTATCAGTTTGACAATACATGCACTGCAAATGCTCACAACACAATCAGCTGCTCGGATTGAGTTGGGCAGGTCATTCCACCAGGTGGGAACAGTGAATGAAAAAGTCAGTGAAAGTGATTTTGTGCCTTTTTGGGATGGCACAATAATGCGTCGTTCACTTGCAGAATGCAAGCTTCTAGAGGGCACATAGGTCTGAAGTACTGAATTTAGGTAAAGGGGTGCAGAGCCAGAGGTGGTTTTGTAGGCAAACA
>JAFVLL020040914.1:0-12226 GCA_021397915.2 Tor tambroides
GTTAGTTTAGTTTGTCACCTTTTTCACCCCTGACGAGTTTGCACCCCTGGATCTCATATGGTGTTTAAAAACTCTATTAATTGCCTCGGACAATACACTCCCCTGACAATTTGTAACTAATAGTGGTGAAATCATACATTTTAATTAAAATCTGCTTACGCCCCACTGTGAACCTTCATGCTTAGTTTTTTTTTTGTTTGTTTTTTTTCTAAAAATCATACAAATTCATACAAATTCACCAAAACATAAAATAGTTGCGTTTTCTCATGAGACTGAGTTGGCTCGGGCAGGACATGGTTCACAAGGCAACATGTTGGAATAATTAAAGATTTTTGCACACAGTCTGATGAAAATAAATACCTTTTATGTCATAATAAGTTCTGGCACATCTTTTGTTGGAACATCTTGGCATTATGGCACGAATTAATAGCCCTTTCATTAGTTTAAAATATTACAAAAATGAAAAATGACACCATGGACTTGTTCTCCACATCACGCTTTTCCAACAAATCATGCACTCCAAAGGCAATATTTTCATCCACAGCAGTTAAATAATAGTTTAATAAACATTAAAAGAGCATATAAAGCAAAAAAAGTCAAACTTTAATCAACGTGCTAAAGTCTGTGCTCCAACTTGTGTCCAGCTACTGGGTCATTAACCCAAGCCATTCACTGCATCTGTGAAAGCCTATTCCACAAATGTTACTCACCATAACATATCACTGTCTCCGTCTCAATGATAAGCTACGTGCAGTGGTGACATCCCGTTCATCATCCCATAAGCGCCACTGTATCCTGTCCCTGGACTTTGGATGACCACAGTCAATGTGTTTACTTTCAAACAAAACCTATTTATTGAAGGATTGTTTGACTAGACCAAAGTAAAATGTTCTGTGTGCTCAAAGGTGAATAATCTTGACACAGGCCCAATGATTTTCCAATAATGACCTGGCACAGACATCTACAGTTTAATTCTGTGATTAATGAAAGCCCTTTCTAAATGTATTCCTATTACAGTTGTCATTTTAACATCTTACATGTACATTTGCTACAATTACTTTAAAATGAATAAATATTCATATATTCAAGTATTTATAAATGTATTTGTTTTAAATATTCCAAAACAAACAAATAAACAGACTGATTAATATAATATCATTAATAACTACACTAGTCAACATTTGAAGTGGATCAAATCCTTTTATCAAAGTTGTCTTAAAACCTAAAACCAAAATGCGTTCTTGTCTTAGGACAACTTTGATGAACTTTTTTGATCCAAAATGTTGACTGCTATACTTATCGGTTTTAAAATTATACTATCTATTAATTTTATTATTTATTCATTATTTGTTAATTTTATGATTAAATTATTAATTTACAATAAAATAAAGTGACGCTAATTAACAATCCATGCCCCCTAACTCATCTGTAATTTCCATAGTAATACATTTTTCTACCATCCGAGTAATTCAAAAAGTATCACCTAAATACAAAGAACATTTTTGCTGTTGTACAGCTGACAAAGTAGCCAAATGCATCCATCTGATGTACAGTATATTTATATAAGCAAACAATTAAAAAAAATAGGCCAGACTAAATGCATAAACCGCCTAGGACAGTTGTCTCATTCCACCTTGGACAGACCTTAGGGCTCCACCATATTTCAAAATAAAATCAGTATCACAATATGGATTTGTATGACTGTCAAATGGCCCAGGCAGTGATTTAATTAAATATATTTATGCATTTTCCAGCATGCCAATACTCATGTGTAGCTCATGATACAGTGTTCAGTGTCTGGTTCATTTACTACTTATTATTTTACAGTATTATTAAATATATATTTCTTATTTTGTTCAATATTTTTATTTAATAATAATCACAACAATCTCAATTTTAACCAACAACCACAATAAAACCATCACAATTATTATTTAATAGTGGGAATGTGGCCTATGAAAGCTCAAGTGGAATTTGATTTTTTTTATAAACTCTAAAATAGTTAATGAAAGAGATTTGAGGTGGTGCTTGTAAAATGTAAACCCAAGTACAAACGCACCATTCAGTAAAATTCTTCCCAAAACTTCCTGATTCATTCTTCCCATATACAGCTATTCAATCATCTGATGAAAACTCCTGTATTCATTCATATCGGAATATAATGCAGAAATACAAATTATCGCAAAGTCAGTTTTTTTCCACAGTATCGTGACTGACCAACTTAATTGCAAATTGGACTGCTGTGGCAATGTGAAATAACAAATGTTTCTGACGTGGTTGTGAGTCCAGTACCTGGAGTGAAGAGCTCGGATCTTGCAAACACCAGTCCGTTTCCACACAGCAAGCCCAGGTAGAGCAGACCGAGCGAGAGAGAGTAAGCCATAGCTTCTGCTGTCTTCCTGAGCGGGGGAAAAAGAAAAATCATTATCAGTGGTTCTCCCGGATGACACCCCTCTGACAAATACTGAGCTGAAACCCCCCGAGAGCCCCAGGGCCATTTCCATCTCCACAGCTTCTCCAATTCATTTCCTTACTCCTTCACGCCAAAGTGCGTTGGCTGTTAGACCGCCATTAATTCTTAGCTGGTCTGTGTGAAAACCTATACGAGGACACCAGACAATTAACAACCAGACACAGCCTCTGCAACGCTCAGCAATTCCAGCCATACGTGGGCTTGTCATTATCTGTAGGTGACCAGGGGTCTTTTAAGCATGCAGACAGTGCGGAGGATGTTTTCAGAGGCTAATACTCCGCATTTACTGTGTTAAACTAGAGTTTCCATTATAAAATTATGCTAGCCTGACGGAAAACCTTTCAAAATGTCAAACGTTCATGCTATCTCAGCTAAAGGTCCTGGTGAAACATCATCTCACACGGAATGAAGCATAACGAATTTAAACTGGCTTCGACTTATATATTAGTGGTGGATGTGTGACAGAAATACTGCTGACAAGTTGCCATCCTTCATACAGTGATTTATGTATGTGGGGGCACTTCGTGATTTACTCGTTGTGCTTGGTTGATTGTCTTGATGACCCTTGTCTCTATTCCCTTGCCATTTTGGGTCTTATCACAATAATATTCCATAGAAGAGATAATGGTTTGTCTGAAATGGCAATGACATTGTGACATAGTGAGAAATAACTGTCACAAGCAAGTAGTCTGAACAGGCTGTATCCAGCTAGCCGAAGAGTTAGGCTAAAAATAAGTACACTATATTTGTTTGGTAACCAGCGCAAATCATAGAGAGGTCAGTGGCGCTTTGGGACGGATGAGTATGATCTCAACAGTCCAACTAAGCCTGGAGATTTATATAGACAGCCTGATAGAAACGAAAAAAAAACACTACTGATATGGTTTAAATGTGCGTCAAATCTATGACATCAAATAAAATCTTAAGTGGACAATTAATAAATACAATCGGCCAATAAAAATTGTTTAGACTGGCCTCATCCTGATGCGTTTCTGGATCTGATTCGATTAATGAGGAGTTCTGGCCTAAAACTTGGCTTCAAAGCTATTTTTCTTCTGCACTTGGCAGTGGATTGTTGAAAACAGCACCAGGCTATAATTTCCAAATGTGGGAAAATACGCCGTCAGCAAATAACTGGCTTTGTTGCATCTGACCTGTAGCTTCACCCCATCTCAACATCTAACAATGTTAGAATAACAACATGCAGGTTTCATAACCATGTTTTTTTTTTTTTTTTTGCATTGTGATACATACATTGTAAAATACTTTGGTATTTTGAATTTACATTCACAAAAGCTAGCTAAAATATTTGATAAAATTATAGTCAAATATTTTATAAAATTATATGCTAGATATGTTCTTGTGTCCTTGTTCTTTGGTCTCAAGTCTGAGTCAACAAACACGCCTCAAACTCGCCTTGGTCGTCTCTATTCTTCTCAAGGAGATGGCCCTTCTCAGTCAGGTAGTGGAGAGGCCCCAGTACTCAAAGGAATGCTGCTATCATACAGCAAGAGAGTGTAAAATGCATTACACACCCATATTGACAGGTCCAATGCTTATTAGCAGGTCTATAAGGCTGAATTGCTTTTAGTAAAGTTTAATTAAGTACTATTATTGATAGGATAAAATAGTAAAACAGTGCTATTTTAGACTAGAAGGAAGAGGACTGCTTGGAAATGTTTGAAAAGCTGCATGTATTTGATCAAAAATCAGTAAAAACAGTAATATTGAGAAATTGTATTACAATATATTATTATACTAAAATGTAATTTCTTTCTGTAATGCCAAAGCTGATTGAATAATCAGTCATTACTCCAGTCTTCAGTGTCACATGATCATTCAGAAATCAATCTAATATGCTGATAAGGTGCTCAAAAAAAACCCATTTCTTATTATTTTCAGTGTTGCTTAATATTTTTGTGGAATCTGTGATACATTTTCTTCAGGATTCTTTGATGAATGGAAATTTAAAAGAACAGCATTTATATGAAATAGAAACCTTTTCTAACATTATAGGCTTACATTTCTTTACTGTCACTTTTAATTAATTTAATGTGCCCTTGCTTAAAAAAAAAATTTGCACTGACCCCAAATTGAACATTATATTATATTATATTATATTATACTATACTGGTAATTTTATGAGGCATATACAAACGCTCTGCTGTCCCTCTTGTGAGTTTGCAGTCACATTTCCACCATGTGGAGTGTTTGGAGATACTGGGAAGGGCCAGTAGGGTCCAACCCCACGAGGGAGTTAAAGGGGCACGGCATTCTACACAGACTCAGAAGGCCTGATTGTCCAGACAGCCATGAGAGGAAGGTGGGGAGGAACCTCCCTTAAATCTGATTGGCTGAAAGAATTTCCCGCTTCTCGAGTTCTTCACAGATCGCTCAGCACTGCATGCATATTAGGCAATGCTTCTCACCCTTTAACCTCCAAAATTTGTCGGCTGTTGATAACACAGCCCATCTATGGACAACATTTACATTTTTGCCATTTGAGGGTCATGACTTGAAACAAAAGTTACTGCAATGTTTCTCTTTTAAATTCCTCATAGTCATGCAAAACTGTTGTAGTGATGAGCTTTATGGGAATACAAACACTTTTTTTGTACAGTGGGTTGTGCAAATAAACAGGTCTGTTTTACATCAGTCGCAATGTGTGGTTGAGCGGATGACAGCCCACAGTTTGTTCGGATTTATTTGTTGCTTAAAGCATTTAGAGCAAAACTTGATATAAATAAGAAATTGTTGCTATCAGTGTGGGTTTCAACCAGTCCTTACCATTCCACATACAGACCACAAGACTCATAAAACTATATAATTAAGGGAAATGATGCACCATTTACACTCTCAGTGCAAGACACATAACTCAAACAAATAGATAGATAGATAGATAGATAGATAGATGTCATATTTAATAATATCATATAATATAATCAAAGTTCACTGTCTGTCAGAATTTTAATTATTTGCTGCCACAACTCTAATAAAAGGATCTGGTGCTGGCATGCATTTCTGCTTAAATGGCTGACCTTTTGTGTGGGAGAAAGGTCAGAGATCACCATTTTTACATCTTCACTTCATTTAGTTCACATCTGCAAACACAAAACGTCTGAACGCTGACTCTTGTAGCTTCCCTAAATGAACTACTAAGTTATCAGGTCTAGAACTCTATAACTCTATAACATGCAAGAGAGTATTATTCCTGTTGGGCCAGCATCCAAGACTAAATTAATAACATCCAGAATTAGCAGCGAGTAATACATGCACAGTTCACCATTTCAAACCTGATCTCTGCTATATAATAAAACGTCCAGAGTCACTGAGTCATACTCTGTTATGATGGTGTACTCCAAACAGGAAGTAATACTAAATCTGTGTGCAGTGATGTGCTCAGTCGTAAATCGCTCTCAATGGCACCTATTTAGCAACTTTATATCAGCACTCAGACAATCAAGCAGAGATTAAATCTGAATGACTGAATCTATGTGCACTAAGACTAAAACCACTGTGCCTTTTTCCAGGTCTTCTGAGCTCAATCCTGCTGTCAGAACATCTCTGAGGTAAAACAAACATGTGGGCATCACCTTTAGCAAACTGTGCTGAAACTACCGATGATATCAGTCCATTACCATGAATATTGGGGTAACATGAAATAAATGTATTTGTTCAAGTAATGCACCATGTTACAAATTTATCAAATTTACACCATCGCTTAAAAAGTACAAAAGTAGCATGCATTACTTTTCCATTTATTTACTTTATTTAGTGGCAAATATAAATAGAAAAACAATGCCTTCCCATAAGAGTAAATAAAACAACGATTATTGGAGTATGTTTTACAACACCATTTCAGTCTTTTCACTTCAAAATTTATGTTTAATTCAGCGTGTTAATATCTAGTTATTTGTAACATTTACTTGCACAATCTGAATAAATCTACAAAATAAATCTAAGGGCATCAGTGGAATCTAATTGGACAAAGAAAAATATGAAAACTTTGTCAAAAAGATAACATTTGGGTTGTGATACATTTGTTAGCGCTGTGAACGCAAACATGTTGTAAAGTAAACATGTTTAATTTATAAGTTTACTGATTCATTTTTAAATGATTTTTTAATTGATTAGATATTGTGTAAAATAAATATCAATGTTTCATTGCAGCATGTTATTTGCTATTTTTTAAATGAAACAGTGTGATATCATGTACTGTATATTACTTTTTATCTGCCATTTAAACATTTCATCAAGATATCATCAAGTTAGCATCAGCCAAACCCTACTTGCAGTATGACACAGTGGTTAATCCAATTTATGCACGAAAAATGTGTTTGGAGGATAAAAACTTTTCATAAAAGCAAAATAACACTACTAATGTAAAAGAAAAAATGCCTAAAGAAGCTTTTTATTGTAGAAGAGAGTCTTAGTCAGCAGATAATGTAACAATATTTACAAAATATCCTCTTTGGTGTTTAGCTGTAGAAATAGGTTTGAAAAATTTGAAGGGTGAATAAATGATGACAGAATTTTCATCTAGTTATGGTGAATTAGGCCTTTAACAATTGCCATTACAATGGATCTCAGTAGCGTTCAGCACGTATGTATTCTTGCAGCATTGCGAACATCTCTGAATTTATTGCTGTAATCTAATTCTAACATAATCTTCATTAGCGCAGTACTGTAGCATAGATCTACACAGCATTTGGCTACTGCAGAAAAGAGGATATCAGAACCTTTCCTATTCTGATTGATTTAGTCAGAAGATGATATGCAAAGTTCAAAGGTCACATTCAGTCACCCCAGTTGCACAAGCAAGCAAACAGTGTGTTATGGTGAAACAAGAACAAAACCTTGTGTAAACGATTATACAAGTATATACATGTGCACAGAAAAAAACTGTGTGCTGCAGTTTAGCTGGTGGAAAGGGAGGTTTAACTTGGTTAGACAGGGGTTTAACACATCACTGGACTGTTCAAATAGAGATTAAAGTGGGCTTCTGCCAGCAGCAGTATATGAGAGTCTTTTCAGTTTTGTGCTGGCATTCAGTTCTGGCTGGTGAGACCCAAACGTCTCTGCCGCTCCTATTTCACAAGGGCAGTGGAAAAGTCTGGGTCAGCAGAGCAGGCTGCTGGAGGGGGACGGAGCTACATTCTGCCAAACCGAGTGTGTGTGTGTGTGTGTGTGTGTGTGAGAGAGGGGAGAACTGAGTTTTACGATTCTGACTCTAAACAAGAAGGAGAGAGAGATATCATGCTTCCAACACCCCTGGTAAACTGAGGTCAATCGTGTTTGTGCAGATAGTGCTTGAAAACCTGTTTGTGTTGCAAAGGTCTTCGAACGTCTAGACATTTTTCATAGAGAGTTAGAAGCTGGTGCATTGTGACGTTAAACCTTCATACTCTGTTCTCATACAGAGTTTGACACTTAAGCCACATCTAAAAACGTATGAATGTCTTAGCATTATACACTACTGTTCAATAGTTAGGGGGTCAGAAAGTTTTTTTTTTTTAAAGAAATTCATAACTTCTATTCAACAAGGATACATTAAATTGAAAATGACAGAAAAAAAATCCAAAAGATTTCTCCTTCAAATAAATGATTTTAACTTTGATTTTAATGATCAAAGGATCCTAAAACATGTATCATAGTTTCCACGAAAATATTAAGCAACACCACTGTTTTCAAAATTGATAATAAGAAATGTTTCTTAAAAACCAAATCAGCATATTGACTGATCAGCTTTTCCATCAAATAAATTACATTTTAAAATATATTAAAATGGAAAAATGCTATTTTAAATTGTAATGTTTAATAATATTACCTTTTTTACTGTATTTTTAATCAAATAAATGCAGTTTTGATGAGCAAAAAAGAATTCTTTCAAAAATATTAAAATATCTTACCAACCCCAATCTCTTGAATGGTAATAAAATATCAAAATATCAAACCAAATGCCATTTGCTTTTAACAAACTGTAGCAAAAACACACTTTTTAAAGCAACAAATTCCCACAGAACAGTCTGTTAATTAATAAAACAATACTTATACTACTAATAAAACAATATGTTTATTATTAATATGATGAAGTACGGTGGTTATTCAACTTAAGGAGAACAAACTGCCACTAAACACGACTTAGGCATGGGTTAATTAAATGTAAATGGCTCAAAAAAGAGAAGTTATATCTGAGAAAATGCACAAATGCCACTTGGTTTGATATTTTGCATCCAAGTAATGATATGCAGACTTTTTAAGTGTGTTCTGAAAGTGTGCAAATACTAATACAATATCTAACCTAAACCGTAACCCTTTTCCGATTACCAGCACCTTGATCTCCTCTCTGTGCACACTGTGATTTCAGTCAACACAAAATGTTTCTGCAAGCCTGGTACACAAAAAGCAATTACCATCGGCACAGAAAACGTTTAATTACAGACAAACATTAAGCTGAAACAAGTCATTCAATTTACTGAGGGATGGCAACAATTTTATAATGAATTAGTTTAAATGAATTATAAATTTCAGGTTCAATGACAGCAGAACGCATTTTGCAATTACCATGTGAAAATCTACTAAACCCATAGAGGAAGCATTTCTCTTCTGAACAGCTCCTCAGCATTAGGGAAAAAATTTGAGAGTGGAAACCAGCCGATCAAACATCTAGAGTTTAACATAAGCGGTTCTGTGCATGTCATGCCTTGAAAATCAACCTGTACAACCTTTAACTTTTCCACACGAAGAAACATGTCGGAAACAATCTAAGTAAACTGGGGATCTTCTCATGTTGGCAAAGAGTTGCAAAACAAAAAAAGAGCACTGTAAAGCAGTAGATTAACTTCAGAAAAATCACTCAATACATCTGAGTCAGTTTTTTAGGAATATGCAGATCTGCAGCACTCTTCTTGCTCTTTCATCTTAAGACCTCTCTCTTCATAACAAGCCGCCCATGTGCTTCATTCACAGACTCCTTTCAATCAGGAACTCATGACCTTTCTGTTTAAGCATCTGTGAAATGGGAAAATTGATTGCAGTGCTTTTACATCTCTTTGTTCAGGATTTTGTAGAATTGCACAGGTAATGTCATGGCTGCTTGGAAATATAAAATGCAGGGAGTCTCAGATTTGTAGCCTCATTCCAATGCCATTCCTGTCTGAAAAAGTGTTAGAGATGGTCTTGAGTTTTTAGACTTTCAGGCTTTGTTTTCTTCATCAATATTAAAATTCAAGGTGCTTGAAAAAATTGATTATGGCAACATTTAAAATCAAGATTTTAATTATAGTGGGTCGATTTTTTTTTAAATCTGGGGACATACATTTAAATATGTGCATGAAGAGTAAATCTAGCTATTTAAATACAAAAAAAAAATCTTTTTTAAATACAAAAAAAATTATTTGCTAAATTATTAGAATATTTGCAAGTTTTTTTTAATATTCTAAAAAGTGCTTCATATTCGAAATTCTTATTTTACATTAGAGAAACAAAGTACAAAAAATAATAATTGTACAAAACTTGAAGACACATCTGTAGAAACAGTAAAGAAATGCCAGCTGCTTTACATTCTCATACCCCAAGTGGACTTGACACACCTGAAGTGCCCTAAAGTGTGTCAAAACCTGCGGGAAACACCTGTGTATGACATATGCCATGTGCATAAATCCAGCTGTCACGCAAATTCATAACAGGAATAAACAGCAATTCCCGCTCTGTTTAACTTGTTACTCTAGCCTTGATTTAACGAGGGTAATAAATATTTTCAAACACTTTTCGCAGCAGATAAGCCACCTGAGGCCCCTTATAAACTGAGAAGTGCGTATACTACATTTCTGCCTTATTCCCACTGTGCAGAGCAAAGTTTAGAAGACAGAACAACATCAAATGAAAAAGAAAAAGATTAGGCTACTTACAATCAAAAGTCTTTCAAGCTGCACAACGCAGCGCGCAAAAGTGCTCGATTTCGCAAACTGTTTACTGCCCTGTGCCCCACGAGCTCTGCACACCCCTACAAAACCAACGTGTAGCCCAACTTAAACACTTCAATTTCAGATGTTAACAACACTTGATAAGAAGACAGCGAAACTCACTCAGCTCCAGAGAAGTTGTCCGCGAGGAAAATCTGTTGCGAGTTTTCACTTTTTCAGCAGTTCGTTCATCCGGATCAACAGACTAGCGTGTTGTGGGTCTCTCGGTATTCTCCTCTTTTAAAACGATGCAAAAACGTAGTCAGACCAAACTCAAAAATCACCCGAACATCTTTTCGGGAAAACTGCTGAACGCGTTGCAGGGTTTTTAGGTATAAGACGCAGAAAAGTGTTGACAGGGATTTGTTCAGAGGGAGTGGGGGGCACAGCGCGGATCCTGAAGGGTCTCACGTTGACTGCGTAGCACTTCAAGTCTTCAGATTCACATTTACTGGCTCGCGCAGTGTCACTGGCTCGCGCCCCCTGTCGACAGATATTCCAGTCCTGGCGCGAGCTTCCAAATACAGCGCTTTCCCACGCGCTGAGCGCGCGCAACATCCAAAACACTCATGCTGCATAGAATTGAGTGAGTTTAATCAGAATAGTTCACTCGCGGAGAGTTTCTTTTTTGTTGTTGTTGAAAATCAGTTCTGGTCACTTTTTTGTCGTATTTGGCCAGTTTTCTGAGAGAGCGAGGGAGAGAGACAATAGTCACTCTTTTAGTTGCTTATTTGGGTCTGCATGTTTTTACTGAAGCATACCTGTCTGCTAAGTATGAATTTAATCAATGCAAGGGTTGTGTTTTTAATACATGAGAGGCTATCAGTTCTCATGCTTATTTTTTTTTAACGAGTTTTAATAATGCTTATTTTTTTAAACGAGTTTTTAAAAGACATCCATCTCAGGGCACTCTTTTTGGCCACTTATTAGCAGTGTTGAGCAATAACAGTAATAATATGCAGTAGCTAACTAGTATAACTAATTTCTAATAAGATTTCAGTAATAATATTACAGTTAGCTATCAACCATAAAACAGCTCGTTAATAGTTACTTTTGATGCCTCAACACCTCCGATTTGAAGTCTAACAATCCAATAATTCATAGATTCATAATTTTCATTACTTGCACATGAAGTCACCAGTGCAGCAGGCAAGCTTGGAAAATGGAAACGCTTAGGCTACATTCAGCGGATGGAAATATTGCCATTACATTGATTTTTTTTTTTTTCAAGAGAAAATGGAAAAAACGATGTGTAAGTCGTGGCTTTACATGGCTTGCCCACCCTCATCCCTCTGATCCCGTTATAAACTGTATAAATCTTTTTAGAAAAGGAAACATTTATGAACTTATGTGATTTCTTTTGATAAAATTCATCAGAAATAACAGAGAAATTAGCTTCAAGCCACACATGATAATTAATGAGTTTAATACAACACTTTTACTTAAACGTTACTATTAATCACCACTTTTTGATGGTGTGGAGTGTTTGCAATAAATTCTGACTGCGATCCAATGTGGATTTTGGTCAAATGATGAGGCAGAAATATATTGTTAGTAACATTTTAGAAGAATTTTATGGGGAAGATATGCAATTACAACTTTATGTGGGGTGTGAAAGAAAAGTAATGTAACTAGTGTGACTAATTACTGTTGCCAGAAAGTAATAATATTAATTTTGAAAGGAGTAACTAGTAAAGTGTCACGAATCGGGTCCATGCTCTTCCGTTTATTCGCCACCAGATGTCACCAACTCACCACACGGACTCTTACACCACATTGCACACTGGAC
>JAFVLL020040916.1:0-16059 GCA_021397915.2 Tor tambroides
GAAGCTACGCAATATCGCGTTCATTATCGCAGATGAATCGCCTTCGATAATGAACGCGAGATTGCGTAGCTTCTCAGTGAACTACGGCTCCGTGTGTTAAATGCCGCTCCATTTGAAAACAGGTGATGGAGATTTACCGCTAATCAAGGAGCCGGTTTTACTGACGAGATGCGCATGCATATTGCATGAGATAAATCGCCCAGCCCTAATATCAATGCTTAATATTTTTATGGAAACCGTGATACATTTTTTTCAGCATTCTTTGATGAATATACATTTCAAAAGAGCAGAATTTTTTTAAAGATTTCTTGCAGCAATGCGAACACATATGCGTCTGAGTGGCACTGCATGACCCACTGGATACTTGTGTATCAGTTTACTTGTCCAGTGGGTGTTTGGCTTCCATTCACTTCACATAACTAAACAGACTATGTAACCATGAGGAAGGATTAGAGGAAGTCTGAAGTCATGCAGATGCAAGGACTTTGCATATCAACCTTGAATTTTCTGCAGCAAATGTACATTTAAAATATACAATTTAAGATGAATTTCTTTCAGTTTCCCAGGTTGCTGACCGCTGGTCTATGTAAAGCTTTGTAAATCTGATACTGGTTTAACTCCCCTCATAACAGATGATAGATGGATGCTGTCATGTGATATAAATCAGAAACATTATAAATATGAAGCTGGAGAAGAGGAAGTACCCAACGTTCCCTCCTGATTTTAGTGGAACAGCAGAAATGAAATGTCCTGGTTTGGAAAGATGGGGGCTGTTTGGATCCGGAATTTGTTGGTGTTGCTTCATCACAGTAACGGAAGTATTCGTTGTGATCTTTGGAGTTACATAAGTACAAAATCATTGTACTGTTATGGATAGATAGACCTGTTCCTGTCTCAAGGTTTAACAGTGTTCGTTATAATGTTTCTTCAAAATGTGCTAGCCTTTTTTCTCTTGTTTGGGTGGGTGGAGAAAAATACCCTCATTTGCACACTTTTCACAAATCCAGTCAAATCCCAATGGATCATATCCAGACCCACTCTAATTTATCTCAACAATGAATGTTTCCATATCAAAATGTTACAGTACTGAGTTTACGTGAATTTATGGTTTGCAAATGCTGTTTAATGTTGTCTTTGACAGTTCAATCAAAATATTTTCATTCAGCTTTTACTGTTGCTTAAGAAGAGATTTTGAGCTAAAATGTAAGTTCATTTATGGGTCTGGTGAGCTGCCTACATAGGTAGTTGCCTTCTACGGCAGAGATAGAACCTCGTAATTGATTTTGAACATTCTACGTGCTTCCTACATAGGCAGCTCACTAGGTTTTGTAACAGAGCTGTAATGTTGCCCTTGGTATAAAATTAAAGCTCTGTTGGGGCCTCCCACAGAAACATTTTTTCCAGTCTGTTTTTGCCAAGCTTTAATGAACCAAATGAGCACGTTGGCCCCTTCGTTTCCATCCCAGAAGATACTCACATATGTGTTATTAAGAGAGCCGAAAAACCTAATGGACCTTCAGAAGCAGTCGCGTGGTGCAATGTGAGCAGCGTTAACCTGGCTAAAAGACTGCTTCTCTTCTATATGGGAGGTGAATTCCCCCTCCTTTTTTGTGTTTTTCTAAAATGGGTCAGCAGATGTTATGAGTAGAGGTGGAGGGGAAGAAAGAAAGAGGAGGTGGAAGAAAAATATCCAAGACAAACAATTTGCTTTGCTGTGTGGGCCGCTTGGAGGGAGAACGGCTCCGGCCAATAGCGATGCTCTGAACGGTTTACATTCACTTTTTGTTTTGTTTTTAACCGAGAGAGCAAGTTATAGTCTTACCAATAAGATTTTTAAACAAAAGACAATAGTTCTTTGTTTTAGTCCTCAATTTTAACTTGTGAGTGTGTGTTTTATTTAACTATTCTGGAGACTTAGGGGTTTGTAGTGTCTTAATTTACTTTTGGTTTGACCTGCATTGACTTTTGCTCTTGTAACTTTTGGAATATGTTACTGAGACTCTAAATATAATGTATAATGGACATTTGGAACACTGTTGTTATAATGAAGTAAAACACAAAAATTGAAATCTGAAATAAATATTAGATGAAACACTTTAAACTCAAACTTGCAACCATCTAAAATATAAGAAGCTGAAGTCACAAAAGCATATAACAAAATTACTAACTGAAAATAAAAAATAAAATTCAAAATATAATAGTATATAAATAATACTAACATAAAACTAATTTGAAACCAAATGCACCAATCGAAAACAACATTTTACAGCTGGTGAAAACTGTAAAAGGATGCAATAGACATTTAAACTCAAATCCACATGCTCTCACACTCTACCACATTATGAGTCTGTTGTCACTGTAGTGTGCAAATTATCATGTGTTGCATCACTCAGGTGTTAACTTTGTTAATGCTCTAAAAGAAATAGACACGATTTGTTAAACTAACAGTTGAATGGAGCTGCATCTCTTTGTGTTAACTTGTGTTTGTTTGCTGTGTACCTTTGCAGGCCATCACACCCAAGTGTCACAGTGCCCTCCCAATGAGTTTGAGTGTCGAGGAACAGATGTGTGCATTCACCTGAGCAAGCTTTGTGACGGCGTCCCGGACTGCACGGATGGACGTGACGAGGGGCCACACTGTCGAGGTAACTTGCGTGCAGAATGCAGTCTGATCATGAACTGGAGGCTGAGCTTACTTGCTTATTTTTCATCAAGTCTTTTTATTTTTCTTTGTCAAGCTGAAGTTGGGAATGGGATTGATGGGTTCTCTACAAGTCAGTTTCTACTAAATCAGTGCTAGTTTTAGTTAATACTGTCAACCTGTATGAGAGATTCTTGGTCCGGCTGATGAAATCATCACCATGTGTGTATGTTCTTCACTCAGACAATCTTACATTTGTTGACTGTGAAAGTCTTTTTATGACTTGCAGACTTAATGATTTACTTTTCAGTGCTGTTCTGTCAAATACATAAATATAGGTGTCATATCTAAATACGGCACAGATGAACTTTTGTCAAAATGGTTGTGGCTTGAGTGGCTTTAGGCTGAAATACACTGCTAGAGGACTATAAAAATCTTAAAAGAGTTTAGAACACTAGGTATTGATGACTTTGTATGTGCTTACAGAGGAAAACTTTGCTTCATATGTTAATCCTTCTACTGGATGTGATCATAGTCCAGCGTTAACAAATCAGAGTCTGTGCCTGTCATACGCTATGCAATTTTCAGTCAACTCCGACATGCAAAATCTGTTGACTAGCTCTAACTTTAGGAAACTAGTTTTTGACTCTTCCAGAATGTAAATCTGGGCGAAAGTCACATAGTGTATTCCAGCCTTTAATTAATTTTGGAAGCATTATTTACAATATGGTGGAATTATATAATTAATAATAATATTATTTAAAATTACATGTAATATTATAATATATTGTTTTGCATTATATTCCAGTGTGAAATATTATTTTCTATTTTAATATATTTCAAAATATAATTTATTCCTGTGATAGCAAAGCTAAATTAGCAGACATTACTCCAGTTTTCACTATTACATCGTTGTAATTATTTTAATATGATGATTTGCTGCTCAAGAAACATTTCTTATTATTATCAGTGATTTTTTTTCTTTTTTTAATATTTCTTCAAAATGTGCCTTTTTTCCCTTTGTTTGGGTGGGTGGAGAAAAATACCCTCATTTGTACACTTTTCACAAATCCAGTCAAATCCCAATGGATCATATCCAGACCCACTCTGCATTCTCACAATGAATATGTTTCCATATGAGAATGTTACAGTACTTGGGTTTACATGAGTTTATGGCTTGCAAATGCTGTCTAATGTTGTCTTTGACAGTTCAATCAAAATATTTTCATTCAATTTTATGCCATTGCTTGAGAATAGATTTCAAAACAGTTGTGCTGCTTAGTATTTTCGTGGAAACCATGATACATTTCTTATAGTCTTTTTTTATTTTACATTTTTCATTGCTAGTAAAATCTCTTCCAGCAGAAGATATTTGTATTTTGGGCTCTGACTGTCTTTTAGACAGAGATATCATACTTATTGGCAGTCATGCCAAGATCTGTGTTTGAAACCCCAGTGTCCACAAAGGTTTGGCTCCGGAGCATGGTTAGTATCATCCTCACATGAGATATCAGGCACTCATCTTGTTTGTGTCCAAAGTCCTGAGATACGCAGTCTCATCTGGCTGACCTGTATCTTTAAAGTACTGATCCGGCCACTTAGCAAGTAATTGAAAGAAATCAGACTGACAGATAATCTCATTTTAAAAGGAAGGCTTAGACTTTGGGGTCAAATAAATCCCTGTAATGTTAGTCCAGGTCTGTCTGCTGCTATCATTCTATACTGCTGGAATGTTAGAAAGACAGTCTGGGCCTGAGGTTTTAAAGGCCGAATAATATATAATGTACCTTCCTGACCTGGCGTCTATCCAGCGCTTTGAGCCTAGACACGCACACACTTCACTTGTCCTCCGCGTCAAATGCCGACCCTTTGAACCCAGAGGTAAACACTCACCCACTCTGCCACACGAACCCCTCGCGTTCAGATGCACAGAACGCACACAACCATATGCTCACATGCCTTTCTTGTTGGATGCTTGCATGCTGCTGCTTTCACAGAAAGGTTTACCATTTCACAAGCATTGCGCTGTTTCCCCCGAACAGACGTGGAGATTGTGCAAGAAACGCAGCTCCAGTGTTTTCAAAACACACTTTGTCAGTCTGTATTTCTAAGTAATTATCACAGATTTGTTGACAAGTTGGGCAAGAGGGAGGGAGGCTCGAATTTATTACTGTGTGTGATACATCTGGCTGCTATGTTAACAACGTAGCGGGTCAGCATCAAGAAATCAGTGATAGGAACTGCCGACCTCTGATATCAGCCGTGCTCGTGCTAGTCTGGATCATCTTATCCTGGGCTTTGTAAATTCAACCCTTCACTGAGCTGGGAACCGGTTTGATTGTGTTTTCCCTCCTGGCAGATTTAATTGGCTCCCCACAGTCTTGATTTAATCATTTTGTACTGAAGCCTCTCGGAGATGTTTCAAGGTCTGTCCAGTTCCTCCCGCTACGAAGACACGGGCCAAAAACTGTCAGCCCTCTCCAAAACAACTTTCTGATGAGGAACTGGAGATTTACAGTTTGCAAACTATAAGCCACACTGAAAATTTGTACGAAAATGTCTCTGGTCAGCTCTAATTGCAGATTTGCTAAATTTTTTTGACTCTTCAAAATGGATTATTTCACAACAATGTGAAGGAACATTTTTATCGCAGAGCGTTAACTCATTTTACTGGCAGAGACGTTACAGATAAGACCGGGAAACCTGGTGACGTTTATAGCTTTTGAAGGAAGGCAGAGAATTACGTATAGTGTTTAATTACTTTTATAGTTTTTGTAGGAGTTTATGTATGTGGATGCTTACAAATGTAGAATTCATTATGCTAGCTACACTACTACTAATGTTTCACTGTAGTTTAGCTTTTTTAAGCAGTTACCTGTTTTAATTTGCAGTGAAAGTCTTATTTAGAGTCACAATGTTTGATTCATTTTAGCGGTTCATGTCGTCATTTAAGTGTTTTGCGAGAGTTTTTTAGTTTAATTTACATTATTAGCATTATTAATTAGCATCATCAGCCCTTTTTTGGCAAGCGTGTTTAGTCATTAGTCGCTCATTATCAGCATTTAGTTTCATTACCAACATTCTTTAATATTATTGCCCCATTATTTTGTTGCAGTTGTTTTTAGCTTTATAAGTTTCATTATTCATTGTTAGCACTATCAATTTACATTTATTGCCTCTTTAAGTAATTTTAATGTACACTAATGTTCAAATGTTTGGGGTCAGATTGGAAAAAATTAATAGGCTACTTTTATTCAGCAAGGAATTGCATTTATCAAAAGTAACATTTATATAATTGCAAAACATTGTTCTTTTGAACTATCTATTTATCAAAGAATCCTGAAAAAAATGTATCAGTTTCCATTAAAATAATGAGCAGCGCAACTGTTTTTAACATTGATGATAATAAGAAATGTTTCTTGAGCTGCAAATTAGCATATTATAATAATGAAGCACTGAAGACTGGAGTAATGACTGTATTTTTCTCATATTGTTTACTGTATTTTTGATCAAATAAATGCAGCTTTGTTGAGGGTGAAAAAAAAAAACCTTACTAACCCAGACTTTTGATCAGTAGTGTAGCTTGTAGCTGGCTACTATTAGATGTTAGCTGGATTTTGACTTACCTACTTTGAACTGTAGATTAAGCTACTCATAATTCACTAATAAATCAACATGAAATTAAAATGACCCCATTTACTTTCTTAATGCAGGTTCCTTCATGTGCACTATTAATCAGTTTCATGTTTTGTTTGTCTTCACAATCTTTCACCCAAATGCAATAGCTTGCACAGCCTCAAAAAAAGACCATCTTAAATCATCATTTCACTATTCTGCTGTCCTGTTTTTTCAGCATTGAATATCCTGTTTCTTTTAGAAATATGTCACATTATAGGTTAAATGGTTTGCGAATGCGGTTTCGTTGACTTTATCTGCTAATGTGGCCACGGTGCCTGCGTTTATCATGTGTTATGACTCTGTTAGCCTCGTATTAGCAGCCCGTTTTTCTGTTTGCTCATGTTTAGCTGACCTATTCACACAGGAGGCTCTACACACACGCAGGCAAATACGCAACACTTACAAGAACGATTAGCCCTTTAAAATAGAACTTTGCACTGCTATTGGCAAACTCCACTGTGCCTTTCAACTTTATCTGAGCTCAGCTTTGGCAACAGCATATCATTCTGGGCAATGGCTTATCCATTTGTTTCTGTTCCGCTGTAGGGCTTCACAATGTTTTCATTGCACTGATGGATGAGCTTGGCTCAGATCTCTGCGTATTATTGTGACAGAACAGGGAGGGCGATCAGGAGTATTGATTGGACGGTGTACCGCTCAGATAAATAGGATAATTAATGTCATTTTTTGTTTTGGTTTCAGCCATTTGAGTTCATCTTGAGGACACTCTCATATCAAACACAACAAGAGTTTTTGTCTAGTTAGGAGTCAGTGAACTTCAACATTGGTTTGTTTGTGTGTGCATGTCCCAAAACTGCTTTTTGCTGAAAGGTTTGCTCATATCTTTCCCAATCATTCTTGAACAAACACACCACACATAGACCAAAGCTGAAGTTCATCAACCCACTGACCTAACAAGAACTCTTGCTGTCAGAAAAAAATCCCCCCGTTCTCAATTATTACCAAACACGCATATGCACTCACACGCACACATAAGCATGCACAGACCTGCCAATAGACAGACAGCGAGATCTCAGACGTGAGAAATATTACACACAAACATGCTATAAAGTGTTTTATAAAGTGCCATGAAGCGGTTCCATTTTTTTTTTTGCAGCAGAGTGGCATAATAGTTAATTTTCTTCACCAGTAGAACTAAATCCAAAATGCATTTTTGGACAGTCTGCAGTGTTGCTATTAATTTAAAGGGCACCTATTATGCAAAATTCACTGTATACAACCACCCTTTAATAAAAATCCGCCCGCTCCTTTTTTTTAATCCCCATAAATCATAAGTGTCTCAGAACAAGCCGTTTGCAGAAACCGTAAAATGTGATGTTTTAAATGCATTGTTTCAGCACGATAGACATGATAATCAAAACCAAACAGATGTTTTTTGGTAGAGTATATGAGGTACAAGCAGTAAAGGCACAGCCCTATTCTGGAAAAGGGGGCGGGGAACAGCAGCTCATTTGCATTTAAAGAGACATGCACGAAAGCAGCGTGTTTCTGCTTCCACTCTGAATAGACATTTTCGAACTGTGGGGTATTTTGAGCTGAAACTTCACAGACACATTCTGGGTACACCTGAGACTTATATTACATATTGTAAAAAGGGGCATAATAGGTGCCCTTTAAATGCAACTACTATACACTATCATTCAAAAGTTTAGGGTCAGTAGGATTATTTTTAATTAATGCTTTTATTCAGCATGCACCCATTGATTAAAAGTGACAGTAAAGACATTTTAAAATGTTACAAAACATTTCTAATTCAAATAAATTCTGGTGTTCATTTTAACATTCGATTCATCAAATTAATCCTGAAAAAAAGAATCTAATTGAATATCATTATAAGTAATATAAAATAATTTACTTAAAAAGAGCAGAATTTATCTGAATATAAATTAGGTTCTTAATATATATATATGTATTTAGTATTATATTGTGTATTTAGCTAACAATTTATTTCACCACACGGAAGTCTATATAAAATAGTGCACAATGAGTTGTAGGAAAACAAGTGAGTAATCAAAAATGAATCACTTTTAACCAGTACATTTAAATGGAGCAGTCTGAGTTGACTAACTCACTGAAATGAATGAATTGACTTCCCAAAGCTGTTTGAGAGTTTAGGAATGTGTTTGTTTAGTGCCTCAGTTTGCTCTGTTGTAAGGCTGTGTGAGTAAATGTGACAAATACAAAAAAAAGTGATGTAGAGTTTTGTAATGCTTTACAGCTACTTGTTGTATAAACTAGCTTTTACTGGAACAGCTGTGCTCAATGCTGTCACGCTATCTCTGCTTACAGTTAGTTATTCCCCAATACTGGCCTGGTCTTCCACTCGTCACCTGAAATATTAATGGAAATCACAAGTGCCGAAATGGGAAGCATGAAATTTTCAGCCATTTCCTGTTGTCCTCATGAAGCATGCAGGATATGTGTCCTGATCCTCTGCTTGTGCTTGAGAAGGAGAGGGCTGGATGTTCAGTAACACAAGATGTTTCTGAAGAAGTTTTCCTGCTCCAGACATAAGGAACAGATCTGATCCTGGACCTGCTGTTAATAGTAGTGTTGTAACAGGTTGAGTGGTTCGCATATGGTGCGGTTGAACACTGATTTTAGGTCTGGCTGCCAGTGTTTTTGTAGCTGTCGTCTTCGAGAGATCCTGTGGTGTGGTATTAAACCTTCTCTGTCTCGCTTTTTATTTTTTATTTTTTAGCACTTCACTGTTAATTATAATGGAATGTTGGCTGCACTCTTATGGTTACTTGAAATGATCCTCGAAAAAAATCATTTTCGTTGCCCCAGTAAACCACAAACACGTGGGTTGCATACCAGTCTAAATACCCACAAGGCAAGGCATGGCTGTGGGAATTGGAAACTGCACTTGCCAATTGGAGGTAAATTCCTGCTTAAAGAAATATTCCCAGGATCTCAATGGGTGTGGAAAACCTGGAAGTGTCAGTGGTTTTAAAATTGTGCTTTGGAAAAATCAACAAATTGTGTCCATTCTTATTTTGTGGAATCTCTTGAAAAAGATGATTATCCAGTGATCACAAATAATGGGATTTCTTTTGATTTCATGGTATTCAAGAGAGAATTTTTAACTTCAAAGCCCCACATTGTCTTCAAGAATATTCAAAGGCCCCAAGACTTTTTACAAGACAGTGGGGATTCTGGTTCTTCTTCTTCTTTTTATTAGTTTTGGCATATTGTAATGGTTGTCCTATTTTAAATAATTTTGTCACCTTGTGGCCCCTTGGAAGTTTGCTGAGGTCCCCTAGTGGACCCTGGTCCCCTGGTTCAGAAACTCTAAAGTTGTGTTTATATTCAGATGAATGTCTTTTGACTACATTTGTGACATACCTCAGAAACTGTTTAGACTTGTACCTCAATTCGTAAAATAAACAAAAGAAGCCCAGTGTTGATAAAATTGACTTACAATAGACATCAATGGGTGAAGTGTTGTACATTGGTCCATACATTTCCATTTTAATCCTTAACTGTCAGCGCATTTTAAGTTTGTTTTTACAAACTCTGCTGCTGAGCTTGAATTTAACCAGCAAACATTCCTTTAATGATATGGCATGACTAGGTCCATGTCAAATCTGTGCCTGCAGAAAGTCCTGCAGATGTTATTTATGTCACAATTTAAATGTTCATAATTATTCAATTTTTGAATTCCATAATACATTCAACTACTCAGAAAAGTGTAGTACACACATTTTACCTACAGGAAAATTCTTTTACTCACCAGTTCAAGTTGTTCTAAACCTAGTCTCACGTAGCCAGACCTTCAGACTGACGGCTGAAGGTCTGGGAACTTTCCGCTTTGAATGGACAAAACCCGCCCAAGAGGCCATTTGACCGACAGGTAAAGCAACCAATCACGTTTCGTTTTGTGGCACGTCATGTTTAGGGACGTGGTAATGTTGCCACACTAACAGACCGGTGTGTAAAACTCTCAGACATATTTTAAAGATTCTGTGCTGCAAAATTTAGAGTTTAGTTGATACTGATAAGTGCTCATTGTCACAGTTGTAAACACGACAGCTTTCTTCTTCGATGAGGGAGTTTGGCGTCACAGCATCTTTGTTTCCAGGTGGAACATTAAAGAACGCAACACACACGTCTCCCGGAAATCCTGTATAATTTAACCAACCCGATGATGACTTCGAAACTTCCGAAGTATTTCCAGCTAAGTGTGCCATATGCATCAGACGGTTAGCCAACGTTCTGTGGGCGTGACGTCTAAGGCTGAGACCATTCCAAACCTAAGTTGTTGTTTTTTTCTTCTGTTAAACATAAAAGGTATTTTGAAGAATGTGGATAACCAAACAGTTGCTGATCCCCCTTTGACTTCCATAGTATGGAAAAATTAATATGGAATTTAATAGGGACTTGAAACTGATTGGTTGCTAACACTCTCCAAAATATCTTCTTTTGTATTTAGCTGAAGAAAGAAATTCATACAGGTTTAGAACAACTTTGGAATGTAAATTTTTGGGTAAACTGTCCCTTTAAATTTATTCTGCAAAATTTCCCCTCAAAATCAGCACAGAAAATACAGAAAAAGTCTGCAGACTCTGTCTAGACCTGACAGTTTTTTGGGTAGCCAATGCTGTGCCCCGAATGCCCTCAGCTCTGTTTGGAGTAGTTTGTGGGTGTGAGGTCAGTGTATGAGCTGTGGTTGGATGGTGTGGGGGAATTGATTCGATACAGGCCGTAGTGTTTTGCCTGCACATCTTCCTCTCTACACATTCCACAAAAGCCCCATTGTACCCCTCAGTGCCACAGGCTTTTGTGTGGTGAGGACTCTCATTGTCCCTGTGCGTACATTTGTGTGGTTGAGTCTCTATAGGAGAAAGAAAGGACAGAGAGGAGAGGGGATTTGCAATGCATTGTGGGCCAGTTGGACTCGGAACATTGTGGGTTCTCCAAATCATAACTGACCGAATGCCTTATGGTGGCATTGTTTCATCTAGTTTTCTGTCATTTATGATCATGTGACACTGAAGACTGGAGTGATGGCTGCTGAAAATTCAGCTTTGTCATCACAGGAATAAATGACATTTTTAAATAAATTAAAATATTTCACAATATTCATTTTTTTTTTTTCATTTCACTGATTTTCTGTCTCAAATGCATCTCCAGTGACTGTTTATGATCAGAGTTTCTTGTGAAAGATCTTGTAAAATATTATTTAATTTGAAGTTTAAAACTTTTTTTGAGCAATTGGATCATGATTCACCTAACAAGATCACGTTTACACGTGTATTTACCTCTGTCACCTTGTGATCAGATCAAATGAGATGGATGGTCCCGGTATAACAATCCTGTAGGATTATAAAGGAGTTCCTTAAGTAAATATTACCATTGTGATTTTGTACTTCCCTGAACCGTTCCCACATTAACATATCAGACAAAATCACTGTTTTGATGGATGTGGCTTTCCCAGACCTGTGTGTATCCGGTGGGCACCTGGAGACTTGTTTTTTGTCTGAGCGAAGCCGCAGTCTGAGTTCACACAGAGGTTGGCGGACAGTGATACAGTGTTTGGTAGCACAGCAATACCCACAGTATAAAACCAAGTGCACTCATCTGTGTCCAGTCAAACCTTTTAATCATACGCTCTGTGTGTATGTGTTTTTGGTTGGTTGAGCAGTGAAGCCCCTGTTGCGCTTTCATATTTTGCCAAGATGTCCTAAAGGCATCTCTAAGAGCATTAAAGGCTTTTCACTGTACACCGCACGCATGGAAATCACGTATGACAACAAGCCGTTTTCACAAATGTGACCTTGGACCACAAAACCAGTCTTAAGTGTCAATTTTTTGAAATTGAGATTTATACATCATCTGAAAGTTGAATAAATAAGCTTTCCATTGATGTATGGTTTGTTAGGATAGGACAATATTTGGCCGAGATACAACTATTTAAATATCTGGAACTGAGGGTGCAAAAAAATCAAAAATATTGAGAAAATCACCTTTAAAGTTGTCCAAATGAAGTTCTTAGCAATGCATATTACTAATTAAAAATTACGTTTTTATATATTTACTATAAGAAATTTACAAAATCTCTTCATGGAACATGATCTTTACTTAATATGCTAATGATTTTTGGGATAAAAGAAAAGTCAATAATTTTGACCCATACAATGTATTTTTGGCTATTGCTACAAATATACCCCAGCGACTTGATACTTGATATTTGTGACCCTGGACCACAAAACCAGTCTTAAGTACCAAGTACCAAGTACCAAGTGTCACGTTTTGCAGGTATGTAAGAGAGAGACTCATAACAGACTAAGGCTGATCCTTGGTGGTTTTAAGTAGCTGGTCAACCAGCTGTAGGTTGATTTGTTTGGGGGTGGTGTCAGGGTGGTCTAGTTTATCTGGTTAACTAGTAAAACAACTTGGAAAAAGCTAGATGACCTGCTTAACAAATTTTGAACTAATTTGATCAGGTTTTTTGAAAATAAAGCTGGGCAGTATTTTGAATGTTTACAATATATTTAATATTATTTTGTTGCTGATATAAAATTAGCATTGTGAATATCACAATAATTTTAAGGCAGCGGCTATTTATACTAAGTGCAAATAGCAATAGATGCTGTTTACACTAAGTGAAAATAGCATATTTTCTTAGCGATAGATGCTATTTACACTAAGTGCAAATAGCTATAGATTCTATTTACACTGTTAAAATAGCCGGATTTTCTGCTATTTATACTACTTGTTGCAAATAGTGGCAATTATCTGCACTTCAGTATTGTATTACATTATAAAACAGTATGAAATAATAGCGTACTGAGTGTAAATTATCATTTTTATTCAAATAATTAAATGGAATTTTTTTTTTTTTAATATTCTATTGCACATTTATAAATAAATGTTGTTGTTGTTTTTGTTATTTTTAACATATTGTTGCACATAAAGTTTAAATCTCCATGCTTATTGTTCCTGTGTTCATTCAGTATTCATATAAGCTTTCCATTGATGTATGGTTTGTTAGGATAGGACAATATTTGGCCGAGATACAACTATTTAAATATCTGGAACTGAGGGTGCAAAAAAATATAATATAATATAATATAATACACAATTGAATCAATTGCTGGATTTTTGCTGGAATTTGAATTATTTTTTTATTTCAAAATATAAGCAAAACTACTTATATTTTGAAATAAAAAAGAATTCAAATTAACGTATTATATTATCCTCCATACTTTCTCCGAACTGCTTATCATCTGTAAGATCGCTGGGCATTACATTACATTATATTATATTACAAAATCCAAAAGCTGACATATGTTGTGAATTTGTCCAGTCCTACTTTCCAGTTTTTAATCTCTTCTGTCCAATATTTAATTTGGATGTGGATGTTTCTCTGCTAACTGTCTGTTCTCTCTGTTGTTTCCTGTGCTATAGAGTATGCTCACAACTGCACCATCATGGGCTGCCAGTACAACTGTTCAGTGACGCTGTCAGGTCCAAAGTGCTACTGCAGGAACGGCTATGAGGTGGGAGAAGATGGAAAGAGATGCAAAGGTGAGCTTTTGAATGACTTTATGATTTTGTAATTAAGTGATGACTGTAGAAGTATTGAATGGGAAACATGTGGCTTTCTCTGTGTCAGACTTTAACGAGTGTGCAGTGTACGGGACTTGCAGTCAGACATGCACAAACACAGATGGCTCCTACACCTGCAGCTGTGTGGAGGGCTACTTGCCTCAACCAGACAACCGTTCCTGCAAGGCCAAGAACGGTATGAAATGAACATAGTTTCTGCTGATCCTTTGTTCTTTTTTGTCTTGCTTGCTGTGTGGTCAAATCCTTTTTGTTTTGTAAGGACAAGGCCTCACCATGTTTTCCCATCTATGTTTAAGACCCTGTGGATCGGCATCCGTACCTCCTCATAGCCAACTCACAGAATATCCAAGCCACCTCTCTGAGCGGAGCCAATCCCATCTCCATCAACACCAAGCAGACCACCGCTATGGACTTTATCTACACCCAGGAGACCGTGTGCTGGATCCACATGGGAGACTCCCCCGCTGCCACCCAACTCAAGTGTGCCAAATTCCCCAATGCCAAGAGCTTCACGGAGGAGATGACCATCAACATCTCCCTCAGCCTGCACCGTCAGTACCATGTTCTTACTTGTGTGTTTTACATGAATGTCAGTTGTCGGTTTGGGTAAAAAAAACATGAACTTATGAATTTATTATTTAAGGTCTTCATGGTTTACAAGAAATAATTAGATGAGCTTCCTGGTTTGGGTTGAGTCTGTGATTACAGATTTGTGCTGCCAAAATAATAGTTTATTCAGAAGCAGAAATTGTCATCATTTACAAACCCTCATTTGAGGCCTTATGACTTACACTACCATTCAGAAGTTTGGGGTGCATAGGTTTTTCTAAAATAATTTGAAAAGAAGTCTCTTGCTCACCAAGGTTGCATGTATTTGATGAAAAATACTATAAAACATTAATATTAAAATGACTAAATATTATTACAATTTAAATAACTCTTTTCTATTTAAATGTATCTTAAAATGTTACAGCTGAATACTGAAAACAGTTGTGCTGCTTAATATCTTTGTGGATTCCGTGATGAATAGAAATTTCAAAGGAACAGAATTCATTTGAAATATACATCTTTTGTAACAATGTAAAAGTCTTTACTGTCAGTTTTGAACAATTTAATGCATCCTTGCATTACTTTCTTGCATTACTTGCATTACTTACATGCTTTCATGGTGCTTTTTTAAACATCCCCAGTTCTCATTCACTAACCGAAAGGGTGCACACAATAGATTTAAAAAATTCAACTTTTCCATTCCATTTCTGAAAGAAAGTCACATGGTTTTGGAAAAAAAATGTTGATGTGCACTTTCTCATGATGTGTTTTTGGCCCCAGATTCCTATCTGCAGTGACAGAGAAAGGTCTTTATGTATTTATGTCAGTATTTATTACTTTTGATTGGGCTCAGTCTATGATTAGTCTTAATGTTTGTCTGGAAAACATATAATTAGTGTCTGATGACATGCTCTTTGCAGTGACATCCTGACAGTGACGTGTTTGTTCTAGATTGCATAACACAATAACTGTGATTTAGGATGTCAAGGATGCACTGTTTACTGCCAAAACTATTGCAGCAATTGCTACGACACCTTTCATAACGTATAACATCAACCGTTACATCAACTGTTACATCACCTAGACATTCCTGCCCTGTAGGGAGTTTCTGTATTATTAGGTCTGTCTTATTTGCCACATGGTCTGGTTTTGTTCCTACTGTAGTTGTGTTCGGGCAAGATTTATCGTCCTGCAGGTTTTCTAGTGTAGAATGTGGGAAAATATTTCCCTTGCATGTTGACTGCTAAAAAGGCTTTTCCAAAGTTCTGACATCCTAGTCTGCAGGGCTTAAATGAGTCCAACCACAAAGTGCGTCATGAACACAAGCGTTGGGAAAAAGAGAGCAGCGATGAACTGTACCCCTCCATTTAACTTCCTTGCAGCAGAATTGTATGCTGACATGGCACTAAATAATGCCGGCCTGCATTTTACAGCATGGCATGTCATCAACACCCAGATACATTAGTGTACAATAGATACATCCATGTAGATATATACAGGTCCTTTTCAAAAAATTAGCATATTGTGATAAAGTTCATTATTTTCTGTAATGTACTGATAAACATTAGACTTTCATATATTTTAGATTCATTACA
>JAFVLL020040917.1:0-10828 GCA_021397915.2 Tor tambroides
TCGATGGAACGTTATTGATATATTCCTGGAACATCGATGAAACTTTATTGATATATTCCTGGAACATCGATGGAACGTTATTGATATATTCCTGGAACAACGATGGAATGTTGTTTATATATTCCTGGAACATCGATGGAATGTTGTTGATATATTTGTGGAACATCGATGAAACGTTATTGATATATTCCTGGAACATCGATGGAATGTTGTTGATATATTTATGGAACATCGATGAAACGTTATTGATATATTTGTGGAACGTCGATGGAATGTTGTTGATATATTCCTGGAACATCGATGGAATGTTGTTGATATATTCGTGGAACGTTATTGATATATTCCTGGAACATCGATGAAACGTTATTGATATATTCCTGGAACAACGATGGAATGTTGTTTATATATTCCTGGAACATGGATGGAATGTTGTTGATATATTCGTGGAACATTATTGATATATTCCTGGAACATGGATGGAGCGTTGTTGATATATTCGTGGAACGTTATTGATATATTCCTGGAACATCGATGAAACGTTATTGATATATTTGTGAAACACCGATGGAATCTTCAATATTCATGGAACATCGATGGAAAATTATTTATCTAATCATAAACGACTGGTGGAATGTTATTTATGTAATCATGAAACATTGGTGGAACGTTATATATTGGTGGAATATTGCTAATGTTATTTATATATTCTTGGAACATTTTTCTGAAACTTTTTATTTGGATGTTCATTTTCTCAATGTTGCTACTTGTTTCAGAAAGTTCAGAGAACATTCAAATGCAACATTCCTCTAATGTTTCCAAAATGGAATGCTTCCTTAATGTTTGTATAACCAAGAAAAAAAAGGTTTTAAAACTTTTTTTTTTTTTTTTTTGTATTTTGAATTTGATTAAATTAATTTTCAGAGAATGCTCAGAAATAACATTTTCTTAACTTAATGGAAACATTAGCAAAAAGTTATTATTTTTGTTTGCTTAGATGAGTGTTGTAACGTATGAATGTAACGAATGTAGAATGTAACAGATAGCTTTCTCCATATTACAAGCTGGGTTCCTGATAAACTAGCACTAAATATCACATATCAACAAAAGTAGGAGAAGCCACTGAATATAATCATTTTCAAATGTAATAAATTACTTGCACCTCAGACGAAACACCATAAATGCAGTCATTGCTTTCGGAGGTGGATGCCTGCTGTTTGGGAACGCAGTCAGTTCTAGGAAGCAATTATACAGAAATACTTTGTTGACAGACTTTGCTTGGGCATTCCAGAATGACCATAACAACATTTCAGATGCTGTGCAATGAGATCAGTCCTCTGGTTAGTCAGGTTATGCCATCCCATAGCGCAAAGTCACATGACTTTTTTCCCGATACCGACTTTTTTTTATCCGATAAATGCATTTCCGTCTGCTGTTATTCACACTAACCCTTTTTCGTCAAAATGCACCTCAAGTGAGAGTAAAAACGTTGAGGTATTTTCTTTTTCGAAATGTGGGCTTTCCATCACTCGTTTCTTATGCGATACTTCAGAATTCACATTAAAACAGCATGATGGAAATGTAGCTTGAGACTCCCAGCAGCGGTGTGTAATTGCTGGCCTGGTGTTAACTCTCATCCTGTGGCATATACACATCTCTCTCTCTGCCTTTCTATTTGTAAGTTTAATTAGAGATTCACTAGAGATGGGGGCCTGATTGCACTGAAGGGCTTGGCGTTTCCTTTCCTCTCATTAGCATCATTTTTTATTTCCATTGATCATTTGTGAACATCTAGACAGCACATTTACAGATCTTCCTGTGTGTATGGAGGATGTGGCTAATGGTAGTGCTCCTTTGAAATATTTCCTGCTGTTCTGCGGCCAAACATCCCCCATTCTGTGTGTTTGATGCTGCGGTATAGATTATTTTAGGCTAGTTATGCACCCTTTTGAAGAACACACTGTTACTGTAATTTCTAATAGACTCAGGAGTAGACAGTATATTTAATTTAATGACAATATTGATGATACTTTGACTCTGTAGCTGCCCAAGCTATAAGCTTGGCACAAAAGCAGTAAGGTTATCAATACTCTAAAAAATGTGTTAAATTTAATTTATTTGTAATTTACCATTACTAATAAAATTAAATAAAACCATATTTTATTTGCATACATAAGAACGATAAACAAATAAATAAATACTGCTGTTTTTAACAATCATATAATCTTTATAATTATTTTGTGTAATTTGTTTGTACAAAAAATATTACATGCAACACTAACTTTAAAAAAATCATACAAATCTATTTATATTTTAATATAATATTTATATTATATTAAAATATAAATATTATATTAAAATATAATAATATAATATTTATATTTTAATAATTTATATAAAAAGATGTTATTTTGTAATCAAATGATATATTTAATTATGTAATATATAAATATTTTAACAATTGTTTTAACAATATTTTAACAATATATTTAAAATGATATCTTATTATATGAACAACAGTCAAAAACAGCACTAAACAGAAGTATATTAATTAAAAAATTACAAATATTTTTTATATAAATTTTTCTTTTCTGAATATATATATATATATATATATATATATATTTGTATTAACAATATTTAGAATTATAATTTCTAATTCTGAATTTATATATATATATATATATATATTAAAAACATTTGTAATTATTTAATTAATATACTGCTGTTTAGTGCTGTTTTTGTTTGTTTGTTTGTTTGTTTGTTTGTTTTACTTTTTTGATATTAGATAGTATTTGAAAAAATATTATATTTTTTTGTATAACAACTGACTGGTGATTCATTCTTTTGAACTGGTTAATTGAAATGAACCAGTTGAACAAACTGACTTGCTAAAATGAATCTGATTACTATGCTAATGCTATTTGCTGTATCCCCCAATGCTATCTGAGTATTGTCTCTGCCTCAGTTTCAGTTTGCCGTCTACTTGGAGAGTCTGTAGAGACAGTCAGGCACACATGTAAATGAAAATGCAAAAACCTCCACAAGTTGTGTCTGGTGTTTGAGATTGGGAGCAGTGGCTGGAGGGTTTGTGATGAATGAGTCAGGTGCTTTTCTCTATCGCTAGTCATCCCGGCACAAATGCTGTTTTCCTGAACCTGGGTTGATAAAGAAGCTCTTCAGACTAGATCAGCTCTGGCTTTCCTGAGGCGCACGGCCGATGAGTCATTAGCCGTGGCGCAGGTCTCAGGTGGCATTACGGGGATGTGATTCCTGTCAGTCACAGCCTAATAAACACCACACCCTTTCTATCTTTCCTTTGCTTGATTTTAGGACACTGCTGGTAATGGTTTGTTTCATCAGTACCAGAGATGATCTGTTACCGCACATCGCGTTACTACAACTACTCAATTTAACATATTGCAGAAAGGTACACAAGTTACTAACTAAAATGGCTCAAAACAATGAGGATCTCAATAATTTATTAGTTGTTTTTAATGTATATTTGTGCATTTTGAATATTTAAATATTTATTATACCACCAAAAAGTTCAAATGACACACTGAGACATTACTGAGTGATTCAAATTAATCTGTGAATCTATTTTTAAAACAGATCGTTATAATGGACTGTAAAATTAAATCCTACAGTATTTATATTTATATATATATATATATATATATATATATAACATTTGTAATTAATTAATATACTGCTGTTTAGTGCTGGATTTATTTTAATTTTTTTGTGACTGTTGTTTATAAGATATTAGATAGTATTTCAAAAATATTAAAATATAAATATATATATATGTATGTGTGTGTGTATATATATATATATATATATAAAATATGTGAATATATTTTTGAACCAGTTCATTGAAATGAACTTCTAATCACTGTTGAGTGATAAATGAATCTGTGAATCTATTTTGAATTAATTCATTGAAACAAACTGTCTGAATGAATCAATTCACTAAAAGTTCACTAAAAGTCGAGTGATGACTCAAATGATTTGGTAAATCTGTTTTTAAAACAGTTGATTGAAATGAATCGTTCAAATGAACCGAATCACTAAAACAGACCGTTCAAAGTGACTTTTCAAAACAGTGATTAGGAAATCTGTTTATGGAATCTATTAAGTGAATCTATTTTTGAACCAACTCATTGAAATGAACTGTCTGAATTAACCAATTTGCTAAAAAAAAAAAAAAAAAGCACTCTTATGAACTCATACAAGTGATGACTCAAACTAATAAACAAAACCTTTTTTAAACCAATTAATAGAATTGATCTATTCAAACAAATCAGTTTGATTTAACCAACCTGGCTTTAATTGTAAGCACTATTCCGAGATGACTCAGATTAACTGGTGAATCAATTTTTGCCTCAGTCTTTTTGAAATGAGCAAATTGATTCTCTAAAACACACTATTTGTGAATACAATTAACAGATTAATTGAATGAATCAGCAGGTTAGGTTTTTTTTCAACTGACCATTGAGACTTTGACCAAACTGGTTCAGTCTGTAGCAGTGATTCTCTGTAATAAATCAGATCACAAAAACACAAACTATGCAGTGTTTGTCAGGCTATACACAGATACTTGTTGGATAAATGTGACCCTGGACCACAAAACCAGTCTTAAGTGTCAATTTTTCGAAATTGAGATTTCTACATCATCTGAAAGCTGAATAAATCAGCTTTCCATTGATGTATGGTTTGTTAGGATCGAACAATATTTAGCCGAGATACAACTATTTGAACATCTGGAATCTGAGGGTGCAAAAAAATCAAAATATTGAGAAAATCGCCTTTAAAGTTGTCCAAATGAAGTTCTTAGCAATGCATATTACTAATCAAAAATGAAGTTTTGATATATTTACGGTAAGAAATTTACAAAATATCTTCATGGAACATGATCTTTACTTAATATCCTAATGATTTTTGGCATAAAAGAAAAATGGATAATTTTGACCCATACAATGTATTTTTGGCTATTCCTACAAATATACCCCAGCGACTTAAGACTGCTTTTGTGGTCCAGGGTCACAAATGAGAATGTAGTTATGTTAGCTTAGTTGTGTCATCACTTTTAGTGAGTTGCTCTCCTATACTGACATGAAGCGTCAGCTGGACTTTTTAACCCGGTCTTAGCTGTGTTTTGTCATTGTAGACATGCTAAATGAGTCCAGTGGCTAGATTTATTGATGTCCTCTCATATTTTCCTCTGTCCTTTGGTGTGCGTCTCCTCTCTTTAAGCAAGGCCTTTTATTTGCTCGGAGCCGTGGCGGTTAGCGATCCTCCCGGGAGCCAATTATGTGAAGCGATGAGCCTGGTCTCTGTGAGTCTCGGCCGATACGCTGATCTCAGATCAGGGCGCTTACACTCTCTCTAATCTCCAGCGTCACAAACAAACTTACAGACCACAGCGGCTCGTCATTATTCAGTGTGGATGCTGCGTCTACAGAAGTCTCACCACTGCCATTAAAAGTGGACATGAATTGGATGCTCACGATAGAGAGACCTTTTCTAACATTCAAACACTTATCATTCAAGTCCAAAACTGAAATTGTTGCAACTTTTGTGGCTTTATATAGATGAGTGAGTTTAATACACGCACCAGGGCTCTCATTTATGAGTAAATGATGGAGAAGTATTGAAATAATGACTTTTTGAATGGTAAATTTGTCATAAATGAAATCCAGATGGGACTAATAAGAGTAAAGTCATTTGCACTCTTTGTACGGCTGAATTTAATTATCATAAAAGCACAATAAGTGTGATTATAATTGAAACGGGGCCTGTGAGTGTGTGCTAGTTTAGACCGGCTTTGCAGATTTATGCTTATAATGTCAAATTAGCCAATTTAGTGTTAATCGTGTTAAATGTAATGCTGTTAAATGTGTTTAATTAATCTAATTTGTTGTAAATACTAAAAATCAACCTGCTGTATTAAATTCATGAATTCAATGTTATGCCAGCCTCAAAGGACTCAGAAACTCAGAAGTTGTTTGTAGCACATGAATGTTCACATTTTATATATGTATATATTATTATTTTATATTTTAATAAATATATATAATAGTGCTTACCATTTACAAGTATCAGTCATCACTGTAAAAAAAAAAAAAAGAAGTAAAAACATGTCAAATATTTTACATATTAAATAAATCTAAAATGTTATAATCACATAATTAAAAGTGATGAAATATAGGTGTAATTTATTTTAATAATTATATTAATATTTTATAAATATGTAAACAATATTATTAATATTTTAAAATAAATAATATATAACAAATTATACAATACATATAAACAATAAATCTAAAATATTATAATTGTGTAATTAAAAGTGATGAAATGTGTAATTAATTTTAATAATTATATTAATATTTTATAAATATGTAAACAATATTATTAATATTTAAAAAAAATAATATATAATAAATTATACAATACATATAAATAATAAATCTAAAATATTATAATTGTGTAATTAAAAGTGATGAAATATGTGTAATTAATTTTAATAATTTGTATAAATGTATATAAATAGAATTAATATTTTAACATTTTATAATTATATAATATAAATAATAAATCTAAAATATTATCATTGTATAATTAAGTGATAGTTATGTATAATTTATCTTAATAATTTTGTTAATATTTAGAATTTTATATTAATATATTTTAAAAGTATTAAAATGAATCATTTTAAAATATATGTACTAGGTATAAATTCTAAAACATATTATTTTATAATTATTACATATAATTATATTATTTAAAATGAATAATATATAACAATATTTAAATCATATTTTATTTACTTTAAATAATATATTTTTTAAAAATTATTGAAATCATATTGGCACAAGACATTAGTAAAAGACATATTGTTGTTAGACTCCAAATTGAGGCCTGAATTCATGTCTGGCATCATTCACTTTGAGTCCACTGTCTTATTTGCAGACAGACGTCATCTATACAAACATCCACAGGTTCACAGAGAGGGTAACACTTCATGAAAAAAAAAAATTATGATTTTTTTTAGGCGCAAACTGTGTAAGTGGCCATCGGGGGGAAAATGATCTGCTAAAAATGCATGATATGATCCCCTGAAAAACAGTAATTTCTCCTGGCTGCCAGTGTCAGTGCAAGCGAGCGCTGTTCACGCAGGGACTGGAATTGGTTCGGCTGGGTTTATTAGATATATTTTGTCACAGTGTATGTACTGCACAGAGCTGTAATCACAGCTGTTTGATGATGAGCAAGATGACGCGCTTCATCTCCCTGCTGTTATTAATTCTGTGTCTCTGTTTCTGTTGTTTCTCCGGCTGCTGTATGACGTCCTCCAGCTACAGCACGGCGTATCAGTGCATTTACTATCCTCCAGAACAGACGGCCAAGGCCCGCGAGATCCTGCGTGTGGTGTCCCAGCTGCAGCCGCACATCTCTGCGCTGGCCGACCAGCTGCTCCAGACGGCCCAGCGGAGCTCCAGCCAGCCTCTCCGAGACGTCCTCAAGAGCCTGGAGGAGAAGGTGAGACCTGCAAACGCTCAGCCAGAGGGCATTCGGTTGACCAGAAGTGACAGGAAAGACATTTATGATGTTTCAAAAGATTTCTATTTCCAATAAATGCTCTTCTTTTGAACTTTATATTCTCCAAAGAAACCTGAAGAAAATGCGTCACGGTTTCCACTAAATGTGGAGTGTTGCAACTGCCTTCAACACTGATAATAATAAGAAATTTATTTTAAATTATAATAATATTTCACAGTATTGGTGTTTTTACTACTAGGGCTGGGTATCGAGTTCGATACTTTTTAGGCACCGACTGAATTGCCTCGATACCACCGAGTATCGAAAAACGTCTCGTGAGGTCTAGGTGAGGATTCATTAAAGTATTACTATGACTCATCAAAAAAACCTTGAAAAATCTTTATTCGAGAGGCAATTTTAGCCAATGTCCTTGAATAGCCGAGTCAATCTGGAATTGCATGAAGTTTTAAAGTAAAAGTAAAATTTTAAAGAAAGTATTAATCTTCAAGACGGTGGTTTGGGAGCATAAATGTAAAATGAGGCAGACTAGTGCAGCTGATAATAGTGCGTCTGTTAATAGTTCTGCAAATGTTCATGCTTTAAGGGCAAATATCTCTGCTAATGAAATACGCTACTGTCACACTCAATTTATCCACATGCACAAGCTGCTGCTGCTTCTGCTGAATCACTGAGAGAAACGATGGCTAGTTCACTAACATTTGCTGTCTGTACCAGACAACAGTACTCCACTTGTACCGCATCAGATGCTAATACCATGGTGCTTTAACATATATCACTGTACTGTATAATACTGTAGCTCTATGACTTATAAATATTATTACCATGGTACCATGACTAAAAAAAAACATTACACCAAACCATTAAAATACATCATTGAAATGAATTGCATGCTGAATCGGTACAGCAGTGAATGCGTTGTGTTTCTGTAGACAACACCAGATTTCACATCAACAAACGCAGCGTGTGCAAGTCACTAACCGCGTCGTCCGTTCACTCAGACCACCGAGTCTCGGCCTGAAACGGGTCAGTTTGCAAACATGAAGGCTGTTTGTCAAACAGCCATCGGTCTGTCACGTTCCCCTCTGCCAAAGCCAACAGAAGCCACCGGGCCGAGTGTCTCGTTTGGAGGCCTTCGTGTTTCATGTGTGTAATTAATGAATTACATCTGCTGCCGTCAGTGTGCAATCTGTGACACAGAGATTGTTTCTGCCACAGTGGAATAGCGCCAATCAGCCGCCTTCATTGCTTAATTCTCTCTGCCGCCTCTCTTCACCTCCTTGATTAGCGCTGCGACGGCCGCCGCATGATCACACGCTTCTGCTGATTGAAATATCCAGCCCTCAGCGACTGTTTGTGTGAGTGCGTGTTGATGTTGCGTTAGATTTGTGTATAACAATGCAAGCATACCATCTAGGGCTGTGATGTTTTATTTTATTTTATTTTATTTTATTTTTTATTTAGATTTATTTAATTTGATTTACATTTAATTTTATTTGATTTTTGTATACAACACTGCAAGCACAATATCTAGGGCTGTGACTTTTTATTTATTTTTATCAAAAATAATCAGTAAATAGCAAAAATAAAAAAAAAAATAATCAAAAATAATCAATCAAATTAAATGAATATTTATTTATTTATTTATTTAAATAGATATAGTATTAACCAAACAGTAATTAATTCAAAATATTTTATTTTATTTATTTTTATTTTTTAGAACTATCATTTTAACCAAACAGAAGCTGTAACTGTTGATTCAAAATCTGTTATCACATTAACAAAAAAGCAGCTGTAAAACTGTTTTTTATTATTATTATTATTATTATTTTATAGAGCTATCATGTTGACCAAACAGCAGTTTGTTGATTCAAAATCTTTCAGAGCATGCATTTATTTATTTATTTATTTATTTATTTGTTTTAACAAACAGCAATCTGAAAGAAATTTATTTTGAAATTATTTTATTTATTATATTATTTTTTATATGTATATTATTTTTTATTTTATTATTTTTTAACTCTTTTAAATTTTTAAACTCTTAATTGTAAGGCATATTTCTCTAAATTAACACATGTAAGAATGATATTTATTCATTTTCATATATATATATATATATATATATATATATATATAAAATAGTATGTAGTAAATTAGTGCAAATAAATGAAAATAAAATAAAAGTAAAGTTTTAATGTTTATTTTCTGCCCATGTGGTGGTGAGGGGGCAGCAGAGAGAGTCTGGGTATCTGAGGTCTGAGCCCCTGGATAAATGTCAAAACAGCTGTAAGTGTAGGAGTGTGTTCACGTCTGAGAATGAACGGCTGGATCCATTTCCTGCTCTCAGGAATGTGTGTTTTGGTAATGACACAGAACATTGAGATCCTGACGCGTAATGAAGCATCACTCACACACTGACAATGAGAAATCGTCCTGCAGGAATGGCACCTCTGCCAGGAACTCAGCGTGAGGAGAGCATGTATTCGACCTGGCTTATTAAAATGTCATTGCGTGTAAAAATAGCTCCTAAAGCTGCATTAAAAAATACCGGCATTTCAGTCAGGTGGGAATCCAAAGAGAAGAGACGTGGAGAAGCTCACTGCTGGAGAGTTTGATGAATAGTGGGATGCGATTATCATTTCTAAAACAAGGAGAAAAGGTCACGGCAGCTCTGATTTAGTGAACTGCAAACGTCCCGTCCACTGATATTAAAGTAACAGCAGTGTCTGCTCAATTGGCTCTGAAGTACAAGGAGACTGAGTAAAGCTTACTGGTGATGGATGGCAAAATACACTGAAAAGATAAGTGAGGCCTAACTGTGTGGTGAATTTGTTTCTTTTCTAGTTTTTAAGCACTGCTGCAGTTATTTGCACCCCAGTAGTAGCGGTGGACTTAAAAAACTGTAAAATAAATCTAGTCAGAGACAGTTGTGTACCTAATTAAATAAAAAATAAATAAATAAATAAAATCGACTATATGTGACCCTGGACCACAAAAGCAGTCTTAATTCGCTGGGGTATATTTGTAGCAATAGCCAAAAATACATTGTATGGGTCAAAATTACAGATTTTTCTTTTATGCCAAAAATCATTAGGATATTAAGTAAAGATCATGTTCCATGAAGATATTTTGTAAATTTCCTATCATAAATATATTAAAACTTCATTTTTGATTAGTAATATGCATTGCTAAGAACTTCATTTGGACAACTTTAAAGGAGATTTTCTCAATATTTTGATTTTTTTTGCACCCTCAGATTCCAGAT